>CM076579.1:1549326658-1549630904 GCA_034641835.2 Pinus albicaulis | reverse complement strand
CCTATTTCTGGATTTCCATTCTGCTCTTGTTTTTAGCATTTTATCTCATTCGTGTATGTGGATCATACGTTTTAGAGTAGATTTTGTTTTTTGTAACAATTCTATAGTTGTTCGTAGTCTGTATAGCAATACGTTTGGATTTGGCACCGGCAGGAAACTTTTTTGTATGTCCTGTAATGCGTGAATTGTTGTATCTATTTCTTCGTAGTAGTTTTGTAGTTGTGATATCAGGGAGTCCATGTTTTCTATTTCAAAAAAAAAAAAATGTTAGAAGAAAATAGTTAAGAATTATATTTTTAACCATGTATTAATAATGAGTAAATTAAGCTATTCACTAGTAAAAAATGATGAAATTAGTGACTAGGTGACTAAAAAATTTAGTCACCGCAATTATTTCAAGTGAATTACTACTAAATTTGAGCAATTTTAAGTGACTGAACTAAAAATGACTAACTTAAATGACTAATTTAGTCTAGGGATAAAATATATGACTAGATAATAAGTGAGTAAACTAAAAGCGACTAACTTAAATGACTAATTAGTCATTTAAGTTAGTCATATTTAGTTTGGTCACTTAAAATTGTTCAAATTTGATAGTAATTCACTTGAAATAATTGTGGTGACTAACTTTTTTAGTCACCTAGTCACTAATTTCATCATTTTCTACTGGTGCAGGTGGCATCGGCTAGGTGATTGATAAATTCCTAGAGGACTTAAACCAAATTAATCATGGAGGTTGTTAGGGTCCCGTGATTTGGCCGATTGGCTAGCCAAATGACGATGTAACATCAAACCAAGCTTTGGAGCCCAAGGACCTAGCCTTCCTGGACTCAGAGAGGGCTCTCTCTATAAGTGCAAAAGATGTCGGTGTGTTTACTTGCGATGTTCTGATATTAGGCTAGTTATGAAGTATGTTTTTAGTTTTTTTGGTTTTTTAAGTTTGTGAGGGATGAAACTGATCAAATACATAAACTGGATAACAAGATGTAGAAAAATTGGGCTATGGGGTCAAACAGGTCAAGGAAGCTAATGAGGCGATGATGTAAAGCTGCTGTAGGGCCGATTTGATTCACAATAGAAGGGATCTCTGGGCAAAATGGATTAAATGAACAATAAGTTGGTGAAAGACAAGGGATTTCAAGTGCAAACTAGTTAATAGTAGACATAAACATGTAATAGCAAGCCATTGATCATGCTAGGAATAACTATAAGCTAATCAATACATAGAAATCAAACATTCTAGCCATACATAGAGGTATAAGACCCTCTAACTTCGGGAAAAGGCTATCAGACTTTGGGGAAAACACATGAGACAAACTAACAACTCATAAACTATGCCGGAACGCCTAAACATAGTCTCTAAGTCATTGGGCACCTGGACAAATAAGTTTTCATAGTTTTAGGCAAAGGGCTAGATCGGGACTAGGCCTCCTTGGTTCAACAAAATGATCAACAAATCAGTCAAAGAGAAAGTTTTATGGACAGAACTATGGGCAGCTGGTAGGTAGGTAGGGCAAACCATACATCCTACTCAACATACATGGAACTGATGAATAAAACTTAGCAACAACACCTTAGGTTACTAAAGAGCAACTAAGAATTCTTTAACATAACTAAGGGAGAAGAAAACATCAAGCTATGAAGATTCAGGGATTTTGAGGTGCCTCCATGGGCATATCTCAAAATCAATCTTTACTGATCTATAGCAGCAAGAAAAATGAATTATGAGTGCAAACTAGAAGACAAAACACACTAAGAAGCACTATACCATTCTACCATGTCAAGGAATCCATCAACAAGCCTTCACCATTCCTCAAAAGCATCCAAGAGGCAGTCCAAAAATCATAACTCAAGTGTATTCTTCAAAGCTCATATGACCAATGCATTAATTCTTCTCTCAAGTTCAGCCTCTGATTTACAATGAGAACCATGGGATAAATAGGCTAGAAGGAGGAAAACCTCATGGAGCAACTAGCTATCCCATTGGCAAAGTCAGAATATCTAAACTTGTCCTTGAGGATTTGCAAAGCCCAAGGCACAAAATATCCCATAAAATATCTAGAAAACTGCTAAAAACGGAAATTATATTGACTTTACATGATTTTCCCATGATAAAAATAGCCTAACGCACATTTGGGAAAATCAGATTTTTGGAGTTCAAGAATTACAAAAATACTTCATATTTATGCCTGAAAAAGGTCCCCTGACTTGCTGGATGCAAATGGCAGCCTTCCCGATGTCTAAATGAGGCTCATGATGGCTCGTTGGAAAGCTCTCTGTGTCCGCTTTCCAATGCAAGTGGAATCACCTCAATCTGATCTCTGAAAGTCCCTCAAAACTGTACCTGTGTGCAAAAACCCAGAAAATAGCAGGCTGCTGATATGGCGGGCAGAACGTGCAAAATGAGGCTGTTTTTCGCCAATTTGAGGGGGCGAATGATCTTCAAATGCCCTGAAAATCGCTGGAGATCTGCTCATGAAATTATGGAATCCATTGGTATCACCCTCCTCCCTTGACGACTCATCAAACTGAAATGGTGCATTTATGAGTTTTTGGCCAAAAACCCACAAAATGCCAAAAAACAAAAAGTTTTCGAAACAGGCCCAAAATTGGCATGCATGACCTTCAAAGGTCCATAGAGACATGCTCCGAAGCTGAAGCCAAAATATCGAGGGCTGATGTGCTTTTTGCTTCCTTCCGTGCTAGGCGCCTCTCCTTCAATTTCTTCAATTTTTCTTGTGCCACCTTCAATTTGCGCCTGGAAAATTGATTTAGCTTCTGAAAGTGAAGAGTTCTCTTTCTCTGTAGCTCAAGATCCATGTTTTCCTTCTCAAGCTTTGTTTCCAAATGCTGGTTGGCCCTCTCAAGCCATACTTCCTTGTTTTCCTCAATTTCCTGTTCAAAGAGGGCAGTGAGAGGAAAGGCATCGAACTGAGCTTGTTCTTCTGCTCTCTGTTTCTCCAAGGATTTTCTAAGCCCGATGGTCCTAGGCCTCTTTCGCCTAGGTTGGTCCTCTTCCTCTTCATCATCAAATTTTCCAATGAGCTCTTCAATTCTTACTTGCACCTTTTCTGCCTCCTTTTTATACTTGATCGCCCGTGCCTCATGAATGGCTGCATGATACTTCATTTGTTTGTTTTCAACCTCCAAGAAATGGTTGAAATTCCTTGCCCTTTGAAGATCTTCTTGTAACACCTCAATTTGCCCTTCTTTGTGAATGAGGAGGTTATGGACCCTGTGATTTTGAATAAAATGCAACAATGTTCTTGGAATAAGCCACCTCTGCACTTATTAATAACAGTCCTTCAAATCTGGATATACTTTCAGCTATGTAAACTTCTCAATAGAAAACCATCAATAAAGATGAGACAATATGCTGTGTAAGTTTCCTGTATGTAGTTTGAAGAAATCATTCCATCTTGGTGAGTCTGCTAGGGATCAACCAACACTCTGTCAACAGATTCCTGTAGAGACCATACAGTGGAAAGAAAGGAGACCTTTTGGTTAGGTGAAGTGTTTTTAAGGAAAACACCTTTCGCTTGTGACTTTTGAGAAGTCAATCGCCACCTTTATACCTCTGCCTTTGATGTAAAAATCCAACATTGACAACCTCTGTCTTTCACTATGCTGTTTA
The DNA here is from genome assembly GCA_034641835.2 of Pinus albicaulis. Lineage (NCBI taxonomy): Eukaryota > Viridiplantae > Streptophyta > Pinopsida > Pinales > Pinaceae > Pinus > Pinus albicaulis. Next base: position 1,549,627,270 of record CM076579.1, on the reverse strand, counting down.
CCTTTGAAAATATCTGTCAACAAGTCTTCAACATGATACAATATGGTTTCTAGGAAAAACAGACTCAAGTTGGATGTATAACCAATGCACAGTGGTTTTTTAGGAAATATACTCTCTGCTTGTGAGTTTAAGAGATCAACATAATACCTACACCTCTGTTTTAATATCAAATGTAGTCACCAAGCACTCTGCCTTTTAGACAGTGGCCATTTCTACTGGTGAAGTTTTGAGAAATCAACACCACTTTGGTACCTCTGCCTTTAATGTCAAAATCTAACCATCAATAAGCTCTGTTTCTCAGTGTACTGTGTACTTCTGGCTTCAAATGTTAGACTTGATCATCAACAACCGTGCCTTCTAGAACATGGCCTTATTTCACCCTCAAAATTACTCTGTTCAACAATCTTCAGAATGATACAATGTAGTGTAATGAACAAGAAGACTTAGTTTAGGTGTAAGATAAGTGCAACAGTGGTTTAGAGAACACACTCTCTGCTTCAGCCAGGAACTATTTTCAAATTTGTGAGTTTAAATAGTCCATCAACACCTATATACCCCTGTTTCCAATATTAATTTAAAAATTTACAACTCTGTTTTTCCGAAAAAGGCCTCTTTCTTTTGTGAAGTTTTTTAAGAGAAAAACTCGCTTTTACACTTCGGCTCCAGAGTTAGAAACATCAATTAAATCGCTCTTCAATATTTACCCCAGGTTTCTACAATCATTTTTCAAGACGGATAATGAGGTGAAGAAAAAGGGCAAACCTAGGTTAACCATACATAGTGCTTTATGAGGGACACTTCTTCTTGTGAAGTTTTAAGAAAACATCACTTGTATACCTCTGCCTTCAAAGTTTAGATTTGACCACCAACAAACTTTGCCCTCCGGAAAAATGGCCCTATCCACCCTTAGAAAACTCTCTGTCAACAATTCTCCACAATGATATAATACAGTGCAAGGGAGGAGCAGACTTAGCTTTGGTGAAAGAATCAGTGTAACAATAATTTAGACAATACACTCTTGGCTTGTGAGTTTTGAGATATGCACCAATACACTCTATAACCCTGCCTCCAAGGTTTAAACTCTCATTAACAACTTTGGCCCTTTTAAATTACCTCATCTCACTGTGTAGGGAAACTGCTTTTGTTTTTAGCAAAGATGGCAAGATCCGGGGTTTTCAAACATGTTTGTCACTTATCAACACTTTGCAATTGATGGGATTTCATAAAAATACCTCGAACTTGATGGATGCTTGCTTGAAAAGATGTAAGAAATCCTGGATAGCTTGAAAAAGTTGCGCGGCAATCTCTGGAGCAAACCCGTCGCACAGGAGAAATGCTGTCGGGTCGACTTGTCGGGTGGTCGGGCGGCCACCTACAGGCACGTCGCGCCCACCTACAGGCACGTCGTTAAACGATGCCCAGGCACGTCGCGCCAAGTTCCAGGCACGTCGCGCCGCCTCCGATTGCAGATTTGTGAATTTTCGCCTGGTTTTTCTCGCTTGTTGATGCTGTGGATGCACGGGATTCTGACTCAAGTTTTCTTGAAAATGAAATTTCGCACTTTTACACTAAACCTTATATCACTTTCAAAAGAACATTTCTCAACGGTCATTTGAACATTGACTTTTAACTTTGTTTGTTCTTTTCAAACAGTGGGTCTGTTAATTGAACATATATATATCGCCTTTAACCCCGAGCTCTGATCTTTGTGTTACCTCTTTTTGCCCACAGAACCATTTCATAACTGAAACCTGTTCACTGCTTCCCCTCTTGGTGATTGTTTAGCAAGGAAGGGCTATTTCATAATGCACCAAAACATTTGAAAGCTGTGATTTGGTATTTGACATTATCTTGTTGCTTGATCTTTTCTCAAGGAGACAGTTTTCTTTTTTTGGTATCAGTGGCACACATATGTTCAATATTGCCCCTTTCCTACTGTAGGTATAGTCAGATAGAGAGTTCTTTGAAACAGGAGTACCAAAGTCTTTGCATCACCAGCACTAGCATTCATCTGTGAAATGACTTTTATTCCTTTTTGGTAACCTTCCACTGCTCTTTCTATACTGTATCTTTGTGCTGAATCTGTCCTTTGGAATGATGACCATTGTGTCTGTTTTAGGATATATAAACAGTGGCAACTCATCAAAACCAACTTTTTTCTGCCTATTCATAAGATTGAAACACCATTCATCATGCATTCTATAGCTCCACCTTGGTCACTGTTTTACTTTCTCAGTGATAATCCAAAGAAAATTAATCAGAATGTGTCAAAGAGTACTCTTGACCAACCTTGGCGATTTACAGTTATTCAACATGCAAGATAGCCCTCGTGTTCTTTCAAAGTGTTTGATGATTGTCGTCTGTGTGATTCACAAGCTCACCTTGGGACTGTATGTGCTCTCTTGATGGCTTGCTTTCACACTCTACTTCACTGTTTACTCAAAAGGACCTTCTTTAGATTTCTGGGCAGGTGATCATGGAATGTCTTTAACCCCTTTTTAAAACAACTGCTCCTTTGGCACTAATAGCATACAATATGTTCAATATTTTCTCCTCTCTACTAGATGTACTGTCTGACAGATAGCTTTTTTGAAGAGGGAGATCAATACATTTATATCATAAACAGTAACACTTTCCTTTATTCAATTTCTTTGTGTCTTTTCCCTGCACTTTTTAGACTTACCAGTTTTCAACAACCTGCAATGATTTTGCCCATCTGCTCATATATGGAGGAGGCTCTTTATCAGGTAAAGTATCAGAAGGCCCTTTTTACTACTATGTTAGACACAGCCTTTCTCTGAATGTGGTGGTAAGTAAACCATTTGAACAACATCAATCTAGGCATCACTACTTGCAAGCATCACTGTGTTTTTAGAAGGAAACCTAGCCACAGTGACACGGTTCTAAGGTTGCTGAGATATTTATTATTTGGCTTGTTCATCTCCTGACCTGTTACTTTGACAAAAACTCTTTGTGACTATGAAGTTCAGTGCTTTCTTGAAAAACCAAGAACTTTCTCTTGCCTGTGTAATGGCATTGGTTATCAGTTGTTCTATTTGATCTTGTGGAATAGGCAGGGTACTTATGCTTTGGAATTTTCACCAATGACATGCCTTTCTTCATTTCATCAATTCACATGATTTTGAAAATTTGAGATTAGATCCTTTATCAGACCAAACTCTTCTTTCTTTTGAGCCAGCATATTTCAAGCTCCATTCCTGTTATGATCATCAATTACCTTCATGAAACCTGAAGAAACCTGAAGATATTGTTTCATTGTTTCAGTAAAGGCAAACCTGGACTTCTGCAACCTTCTGAGTCAACACTGGCCTGCGCCCTCTGCTTATGTATGAAGGAGGCGCCCTAACCCTCTGCTTGTAATTGAAGGAGTTTGTGGGCCTTGACAATTTACCATTTTGCTGAGACCGTGGCGACCCTTTCTTACTGTGATTTTCATGCTGGAAAGAGCTGTAAGGTCCTGATGAGTGACTTTTGTTTTGCAGCTTCATCTCAGGCTCATAATACACTTAGAAGCAGCTGTTCCTCTAACTGTAAACTCAAACATTTACTCCATGAGATGAAATATATTTCTTGTTTTTGTAGAACCATAGAAAACTGTGAAAAACCTAATAGTCAGCTTGAGATTGGATTTTATGCAGTGCTGAGATCTAGGGGGGTATGAGTGGCGCGACTTAAGGTTGTTTGTCAACTTCATTTGCAAATTAAGGGATCAGTCATGGTAGGTCTGCTGCAGATGGGGGCTTTTTGGCCTTTTGATGATTGCCAAAGGTGAAATGTCCTAAAACGCCACTTCCTAACATAGGGGAGACTATTGAAACAGATGTGGATTTGCTTTTTAAAGCTGCTGGGCAGGTCAATAAAGCTGAAGCTAGATAGGATTGTGATATGAGGTTTTTGATGTTGCCAGGGGTGGACTGAATAGGTAGAAAGGCGAAAAAATTTTTGGGAGGGTTTTCTGGATGACATATTGACATAAGGAAATCAGTTTCTAGAAAACTCAGCTGAAGATATAGTCATCACTAACATGTAAAAAATACTGATGGCTAACAGTTTCTACTGGCCAAAATTATTTGGAGATGTTTTTACTTGGGTCAGAGCATGTGATAAGTGTCAGAAATTTACTGAGAGACAGAAATTGCCAGCTCTGCCCTTGATTCCAGTTCATGTAGATGAACCATTTCAACAATGGGGAATAGATTTTATAGGTGAGATTCACCCACCCTCAAGTGGACAACATAAATGGATATTGACAACCACAGATTATTTTACAAAATGGGTGGAAGCCATACCTGCAAGGAATGCTACTGACACTGTCATCTTAAAGTTCATGGAAGGAAATATTATATCCAGGTTTGGCTGCCCTGCTAGAATAGTGACTGACAATGCACAGGCCTTCAAATATGAAAAAATTGTGAGTTTCTGTCAACAATATAATATTGCTCTAAATCATGCCACAACCTACTATCCACAGGGAAATGGTTTGGCAGAATCTTCCAACAAAACTTTGGTGAGGGCCTTGAAGAAAACTATAAATGAAAATCAGAAGAATTGGGATTCCCAATTGAATTTTTCTCTATGGGCGAATAGAATCACCAGTAAGAGAGCAACCAGGAAATCTCCATGTGAATTGGTATATGGACGAGCAGCAATGTTTCCTGTGCAACTGGCCTTACCCGTGGCACGTTTCATGCAAGACAGTAAGGAGGAACCTGATGATATGGTCAGGAGAATCAATCAGTTGGTGGAATTAGAGGAAACACGAAACCAAGTGAACCAGAGATTAGCTGAACATCAGGAGAAAATGAAACACATATTCGATCAACATGCAAAAGACAGGAAATTGCAGATTGGAGATCTGGTGCTCAGATGGGATGTCCGAAGGGCTGAAAAAGGAAAACATGGTAAGTTTGACCCACTCTGGTTTGGCCCATTCAAAATTGTGGAACAGGGAGGCAATAACACGTTCACATTGGATAATTTACAGGGTGACTTGTTGGATGCCCCTGTAAATGGCCAATTTCTAAAGTCCTATTTCCAGTTCTGACTCAGGCAGCGAGGCAGCCTGATGTATTATATTGTATATTAGTTTCCTCTTTTGCTTTTGTTTGGATAATATGGGCCTGCTGATGAATTGTGAAGATTAATGCATAAGGGGTTGAGGAACAAAGTTTACATAGATTATGATCAGGAGGTCTGCGCAGTTCTCGACACGTCTAGGGATGAACGTGCCGTCCCCAGATGGAGCTGAATGTTGATCATTTCAGCCCTCATTATGTTTCTCGGCCGATAACCCTCACTTCAACATGATTAATCCCCTCTCATGGTTTAAGAAAACCTTTCTCATGTATCATTTCCTGCCTTCAGAGTCAAATTTCATTATAAAAAGACCAAAAAAGAAGAAGAAAATATTAAAGGCCCAGCCCTTTCGGTCCTAGCCCCTTTAGTGGATTGCTCATGTAACCCAGGCGCTAGACCAGGTGCCAGATCAAAAGGAGCTTATCGTTTAAAGCCATCGAGTCCGCTCCAGGCCGTCCGATCAAACACAAATCAACGCACCATAGCACACTGCCTTTGTGGTCCCCGCGCCCTAAAAACCACTGTTCAAAATCGGCCTATTTTCCCAGCACTGCTTTTGAAGGACGGACGGTTTCTCTTAAATGGCAGCGATTCCATTCAGTAGGCGCAACGCGTCCCAGGCCACTGTTCCAATACCGCCCCATTTCGCACATTAACGTTCGATCCCAGACGCGCAACGAAATTAACGTGAACCGTCAGATCCTGAGGCCTTCATTCGACGGTGACCACTCTTCGAAGCTGCATGTGTTTTAAACCGAGCCTATAACGCCCGTGGCCCACCATCACATCACCGCCCGACGCAGTTTAAATCGTTGATCTCGTTTAAGGATCGTGCGACTCAGATCGTTTGTCTTCCCAGCCGTTGACCTGGTCCACCTCCACGTCACAAATTCCACGTCGTCCTTTCCGTATAGTCTTTTGTACGCCCACTTGTCATATTCTTTCCCCTCCACCATTCACATATTCCGTTTATGTGTCATATTTCAGTGTTCATATTATGTACCTCCGCCTCGTTCATTCATCGTCGGTCCACTGTATTTTTCATTGACACCCTTCATTTCTCTGTCACCCTGCATCTCCTCATCGTTTCACTCAGTCCACATCACCATTCCATGGTCACTGCCGCATCCAACACCTTTGTGCCTGGTTTCTTTAACATGTCTGTGGGTTTTGCATGTTGCAGCGATGTGAAATCGCCATTAATCTCCGCCTCCATTACAAAAATCGAAGACGTACCAGAGGATCAGTTTGCAGAGGTAGAGTTTATGAAGAAAAGCCCTGGTTAGTTGCCGTGACATGGCTCTCATTAAAGAAGCCATGGTAAAAGTCTACCAAAACCCTCCGGAGAAATTTAAAACATAGATTTTCCACAGACGGAGCTATTAATGATACAACAAAGAGTATCCGTCAGAGAGCGAGGAATTCAACGTCTGGAGCCGAAGATTTTTAATAACAATTCAACATTCAGAAGGCAAAGAGTACAAGTGCATAAAATCATATCCTCCAGGCTTAACTTCAATAGATTTTTCTCTCAGGAAAGTACATAGTGTTACATATTTTATTCTTCATATCTTACCCCTGGAGAAATTTTCACCCATAGCATTTGCTTCATGAAGCCGGTAGCAGAGTACATACAGTACAACATGTTCACTCAGCAGTATGGGCACGAATGTTTCCTACATTTTGTTCAAAATTAGGCAACTTTAATGTTTTCATCGACCTCATTTATTAGGGGATTTCAAGTTTCTCCTATAAGACTCCAGAAGAAACACATTGTAAAGGTTCCAGATTTTTATCAGAAAATAGTGCAGTGAAAGGCATTTTTTGTAAACATTTTGTAAAGGCTCTTGTATGAAGGCTCAGAGCCCGTAGGGTCTCAGTGAGGAGGATTTCTATCTGTATTAGAGGATTCTGGTCTTTGGTATTCCACAGTATGTAATATTCTCTACTGTGTTTAATACAATATTTCATTTTATCCTTCTTCTTGTATCATGTACTGGAATGCGAGTGGCTCACTGATTTTAGGTAAGAATTTATCCTAGTTGATACCCATACTTGGATCAGTCAAGTGCTTTAAATATGGCTCATGCATGATATACTGTTTCATGTTCATTTCATCCATCTTTCTGCTATATTAGTTGCTTTGGGAGGGTGCTTTTAAAATGCCATTGTCATGTATGGATTCTTAGAATGATAAGCCCCTTCAGTTGGTTGTCATGGGTATCGGACAAAATTAACTAATATCTTCTTATATTTTACTCACTTGCATACACCTTTTGATATTTAATTTCTGTGGCATATTACTCTAATCGGCCCTCTTTACAGTAAATTGTCTCTTAACTGTCTGATGCTTTTGTGTTAGAGCTTTGCACTTTGTCCCTACAACATTACTTTCCCTGTGGCAGTTTCTGTGAGTTTTGGTCCCGTTTGAAATCAATTTCCTTGTTTACAAGAGATAGCAGGAGAGCCTTTAGATTGACACCCAAGTTATATTATACGCTCCTTGCTATGATAAGATGTCCTAGGCACTGGTCTATGGAAACTCTAGGCTGTCTCTAGGAGTGACAATTTATGTCGACAACACGATCTATGCTTCAGAGGGCTATAAATAAATCCTTTCTCTGGATCTTAGCAGTAAAGTCTTCCACTATGCATAGTTGGGCCTCTTCGGGACATTAATGCAATATGTTGACACAAAGAGCCCTGTTCACATAACAACATCTTCAACAATAATTTCAAAGAGCATAGGAACTTACCTCTAGCTCCCTTGAAAAATCTTCTTTTTGCTTCAGAATATGCCACAAATTGATCAATACCAAATTCAGTCACAAATCATCCCAAGAGATGATTGATCCAATGATCTGTCATGCAGGTGATCTTATTGTCTATCTTTTCTAATTTCTGAATCAATTAAGGAGTCCACTGAGTGACTACATCGTCCATTGCGCAGGTATTGAATTCAGTCAATCATGACAACGACTTTTGCAGCTCAATTGCAAAGGAGAAAAATAATATCTCATGAAATTCTGTATATATGTACTTCTGAACCCACTTTTCAGCAGATATCTTAGAACTTTGAGTCTATTGGATCGTGAATTCAAGGATATTTCTATCCAGCTAATCTTGCAATTTGTTCTATGAAGGGCACCACAACATCAAATCTCCCTCAAATGATATCGGTCCTGGAAACTGAACCATTTGTTGGGTTGAGGGGTCCTGACCTAGGTTCACAGCTTATCGTGCACCAATAAACCCTCCAACTACTGGCCCTTTCAGCAATGACCTGCTTGCGTAGATCAAAGTCTCACTCGAAGTAGTATGGGGGGGGTGTTGGAACTAGGTTTCCTCACCCTGAGGAAGAAAATAATGTGGTGGCCCTAAACAGGTTGACTGTAGAACTTATACAGATCCCAAACATATGCATGCAATTATAGAACAATAATTTTCAGACCAATATAGATAATGCAATTAACAAACAGATCGTAGATCACTTCGTCGCAGATGTCCGATAACCAAATTAGATCGCAGATCACTTCGTCGCAAATGTCCGATAACCAAAACAGATCCAGATCTATATAACACGATGTAACTTAAGCAATTTTTTCATGTATTCAACCATCAATATTGATTCATGCATAAATAACAGATGTACTCACACATATATACTTAAGCATGATAGAAGTAAAGAGATCTCGAAACAGAACCAATAAGCAATTAAAAAAATGCATAACATAGTTTCTTCGCCAAAAAAGTCTTTGTATTAATTTCCAATAGTTCAGTACGACATACTCTTCCCTTACAATTACCCTTCTGCGCACACAGCCAACGGATTCCGCACACAGCTAGGACTAGGTCTCCGCGCACACAGCCAGTAGGAGCCTTTCTACCCAAACCCAGACTGAAACCCTTACAAAAGTATCACGTACGCATAAAGAACTTAGATAAAAACATGAATCACCTCTTACTTAGACTTGATCTATCTATTTATATCCATCTTAGCGCGCAGATACTATGGTATCAAACCATGGTTTGAGGCCCACAATTTACCCTTAAAACCCTTTTACATAAAAGAGGGACTTTGACCCGCCCCAAAGCCCCTTGACCTATCCGCGCGACGCGCATATGCAAAAATTATACAAAAAGATATCCAAAAATGTACCGCGCTCCAACATTGGCTAAAAGAAATATTTGATTCAACCAATCTATGGTTGGGTGGTACGTGGAAGTCCCAAACCTGGTTAGCTTTAGCATTCATTAATAAGAGTTCCTTTCCTTGGTATTTTATGTGCAAATGTACTGGTACATATGTGGAATTTATGGTTATTGTATCCTTGTTATTGTCGTTGTTTATATGCTCGTTATGAGTATGTTTTATGACAATGATGATGTATGGCTCTCATCATGTTTTGATTTGTAAATGAATGAGAAATGAATATATAACCTAATAGATGATAATGCAACTAATGTGATAAGGCATCAATGCTTCTTACAAATTATTAGATAAGTATGAGACCCCTATGCTCAGATATGTTTTTATGACCCGTAGAACACATATTTGTGACATGTTTGACGAAATTCTTGTCATGGCTAGTAGGGGTCTAGTCAAGTCATTGATCAAATTTTTGCATTAGTACCTTTGTCTCTGATCTGAATGGAAAGTGACATCTATCCATGCTATTCATTCACCCATGGTATTTTTCCACCCGTGGTGTTCATACACCCATGGTATTCATCCACCCATGGTATTTATCTACCCATAGTATTGTAAGTGGCATCTACCCATGGTATTTACCCACCCATGCAATTTACCCATGGTATTGTACCTAAAAAAAGACTATAAGTAACAAGACACATTTTTCAAAAGGATATATTGTCCACCACAATGTAGCTTTTACAATTATTCTCTATTTTAATAAAAGCTTCTTTATGTTTTTATTTATGGCGTGTTCTCTCATATTTTTCTGGAATTTTAAAATTTCAGATCTTGGGGGCCTCTCCCCCCAAGATCCATTTAAATTTTTTAGATCTTGGTGGCCTCCCCTCAAGATCCAGATCAATGGTATTAGATTCAGGTTACGAATCCATGGGAATAAATGTTTGAGCATATTTCAGTTTCAAATTTTTGCAGCAATCTTCAAAAAACTTCATGCACATGCTATGACTTCTACAAAACACTTTCTTGGGCAACGCGGGACACCCACTTTTTTTTTTTCATTTTTTTGCAGGATTTTTTTGGGTGACAAGTTTGCAGGTCATATCTGGAAATTTTTGTGAAACATTTACAAAAAAATAACATATCTGGATTCCTAGTGAAAAAATACCCATTAAAAAAAAATTTGTCCGAATCGGAGTCTGGATGAGGGGGATATCGCTGATTCAAAATCAACTATGTTGTAGAAATATTTTTGACGAAAATTCATGGGTGGTAGATATCCTATCATTTTTTTTGCAATTTTTTATGCAGAACTTTAGAAAATTAATTGTAATTATGATCTCCTCTTGAAAAATCACCCAATTTCAACAAAAAAAAATTGGTCGAATTAGAGTTCATATGGGGGCGATATCGCTGATTTAAAATCTGTATTTTTTCAAAACTTTTGCGATGATGAGATAGTTGCTGCGCGAATATAAGATTCCAAATTGTCGAGATAGGGATTTCAATCACATGGGAAGAAGCAAAATGGTCATTCTATTTCAAAACATAGGTTATATTAAAGATTTTGAGTTATATTGACCGATTTACGCCCATTTTAAATTAGTTTGTATATCTATAGCAACATTCAGAGTGGGTTCCCTTTGGAGACGTGCCCTCTCACCCCGCTTTAGTAGGAACCTACTTCACATTCATTAGTTTCAACATAGCAGCATCCAGATTGGGTTCTTGTAGACATGCCCTCCCACCCTAGGCTATGTAGGAACCTGCTACTTCACCAAAAATCAGCATCACGATTATGGGTCAACCGCACAAAATCCTTGTCATCGAAGTCCATTTGCTAGGCCGCACACTATTAGTATCACAGGTCATAAGCATTATAGAGTATCTATATCCTCAGTTTTTTTTTTTTTCAGGGTTATGGGTCATCCGCAAACCCACACTTATTCTAAGTCCATTTTCTAGGTCGCACATTGTCTATATCACAGTTGGTCACAAACATTATAAGGTATTTCTATCCTTGGATCCTCGTTCATCACGATTATGGGTTAACCATACAAAACCATTCTCTTCAGTGACTCTTCATATTCAAGAAATGCTTCTCAGGAGGGAACTTCATGCAATAGGGACCATTGCTTCTTAAGGAGGGAAAAATGATCTGAATATAAAGTGGCATCTAGCCATGTTATTCATTCACCCATGGTATTTATCCACCCATGGTATTGTAAGTGGCATCCACCCATGGTATTCATCCATCCATGGTATTTATCCACCCATGGTATTGTAAGTGGCATCTACCTACCCATGGTATTCATTCACACATGGTATTTACCCACCCTGGAATTTACCCATGGTGTTGTAACTAAAAAAAGACTATAAGTAACAAGTCACATTTTGTAAAAGGACAGATTGTCCACCACAATGTAGCTTTTACAGTTATTCTCTGTTTTAATAAAAAGTTTCTTTGTGGTTTTATTTACGGCATGTTCTCTCATTTTTCTGGCATTTTAATTTTTCATATCTTGGGGGCCTCTCCCCCCACAAGATCCATTTCATTTTTTTTAAATCTTGGGGGCCTCCCCCCCCCCCAATATCCATTTCATTTTTTTAGATCTTGGGGGCCTCCCCCCAAGATCCAGATCGGTCTTAGTGTTATTTATCATTCATGAGGTTTTCATGGAGTTCTAGGTAGTGGCTTGAGTCCTGGCTCTGAAAAAGAGACACTGAATTTGGGGTTGCTGGCACACAAATAGCTAAAAAATTCCATAGTTGTGTTGTCGTACCCAATAACCCACATTTTCCTTAGAACCTTTAGAAGGAAAAATGGGGACCCTTTAATTTTTTTTAGGTTAAACCCTTTTATATAGTTAAGTTAAGTATATCCTCCTTTCCAAATAAAACAAAGAAAAATTAATTTTTTCATAATAAACAAAATCTTATGAAAACATTGGAAAATAATGAAAAACGTTAAAAAGGTATTAAAACAAGTAAATGTCGGTAATAGATGGAAACACGCCAAAAGAACATCGCCGAAATGTGAAATGTTGAATTGTCGAAGTTGCGATATGTCGAAAAGTTGATTTACCAAACTTTCGAAATGTCAAACTCCCGAAGTTCCAATATGCCGAAGTGCCCATATATCGAATATCCCAAGCTCTGAAAAGCCAAAATGCCAATAGGCCGAAACGCTGAAATTCCGTCAATTAACCAACTGCCGATATCACATTTTGTCAACTGAAAGATCCTGATATCACATTCTGTTAAGCATCTCGATATTTCATTGCTTCACACATCGCATCAGTATTAAAACCGATCATCATACCTGATATCAAAAGCACCGAAAAGCGAAACTACGAAGTAATGTCAACTATCAGCATCACGTGAATTTTTTTTAAGAAATTAAATGACCCCCTTATGGTTTCTAAACTCAAGGTTTTCAAACGAATTGTAATGATTTTAAGTTAATGCGAAGGGATTTTTCATAAGGTTCACATTGAATTGATATGACTCTCACATACTTTGAAGTGATTCTCTACTTATCTCAGCTCATTTTTTGATAGGTAAATCCTCATAAATAACATCATTAGGAGATGTCCAGGATAATCAAAGCACGAAGAAAGTCAGGCGCTCAAAAAGAATCTGTCTTGCCACTTGAAGAAACTCATGATATAGCTCCTCTATTCGCAGATACTACATGCACCCAGGATTCAGGTTCCTTTAACTGGGAAGAAATTTACAAGTTATTTGAAGATGAAAATCCAAGAATAATTGAAAACAGAGGAGCTATTGCTAATGAGTCTCCACCAAGAGATACAGATGCATGGAGCGACGTAGCTTACTCATTTCTTCATAGAATTTTTTCTTGTCCGAAAATTCTCCCATACACAGATATGGTGAAGTGGGTTGTGGATATAACAGATCGACTATTTATTACCTCAAAAAATACAGTAATTGGTTCCTTCAAGCCAGAAGACTTAATAAGAATGTACTAGTTGCTAATGCCTCAAAGGAATTATGATACACAATTCGTCCAAAATTTCATGCAAGAAAATCCAAACCCTACAGAGCTTATAAAGGATTGGAGGAAAGACCCAAATAAACACAAGCGAGATGACATGGGTATGTATTCACTAGCATCTTTGGTTGACCCTTTCTCTGAAATTGCTGCTATATTCTGTTGTCTTTATGGTTATCAAAATACCCAAAAGTTTTCTGAATAATGGGTATCGTTGATTGAAGCCACCTCTGATGGTTATACTGGACTGGGTAACCATTTTGTCAAACAGTCTGAGTACTCAAATCCGTAATTATAGGCAAAGATGCAATGTACTAGAAAGGACAACCCCTCCTTTTTTCATGAGTGCCTATATTATGCACGCTATATGTTTTTCCTTTAATTTTCCATCCTTGGGATGAAAAATGCCTGTTCAATATGCCACCCCCATTCATGTTTATTTTGACATTTTTTGGGAATCAAAGTACCATTCCAGTTTATATAATATTTGTCATGAAGTAATGCTTCCCTTCCATCAAGAATTTTTTAGTAATAAAGCCTCGAAGCTTACCGCTGAAGCCAATAGAGACTTGAGGCCTATAGGGAAATGGTTCAGAGAAGAAAACTTCACTTATGTTTGAGTTTTCTGAAGCTTAGCCCATCCCCATGTGTTGCCGCTATTTTTTCCAGATAAATTATTGGCCAAAGAAATCACCTACCAGACTGTTGGACAAGGCCTAACTAAAGTCCTCAGAGATGTAAAGAAGACCATTTTTCAAATTTTTCCTATTTCGTGTGGTACACATGCTTTAGATAATTTCAAGCATGCTTTGCTTGAAATTGAGAAATTGAAATTTTTTTGTTTTCCAGTGATACCTAAAATATAATTTGACCCTAGTGGAATTTCTTAAGAGGTCACCACTCAAGTTAAACTCAAGCCATTTTCAAACGAGCCTGATAAACTTGATGATTTATTTGAAATGACCCCAGAATATTATATGGTAGAAAGACTAGCATCTGATTGATTGAATCCTGACGAGTTAATTAGTTTTAAGCAATATCGTTAGAAGAGGATAGCTCATCTACCATAATTTCTAGTAAAACATTCCAGTTAGAACTCAGAGAGCACAAAAGCATCTGCATCCTCTTCACAAGTTCCAAATGTTCAAAGTACATAAACAACTAATGTAGGTGTTGGAAAAGAAAGTGGAATAAAAGGAGAAAAACTTGACGGAGTTTGGGAGGAATTCAAGAATGTTCTAATGACTAAGGAAATCCACATTGCAAATGTTTTTGGTCATACAAGTATAGAAGCAGTTGTAATAAAATCAAAGCCAAATTTGAGCTCTACAGAGCCAGTCATAAAGCCTGTCATGGAACCAAGCATAGAAACAATTGTTAACCACAAAGAAACTGTACAGATTTCGGAGAATGGAGGGAATACCTCATTTACTGCAGAGGATTCCCAAAACAATGTTAATACTGAAACACTTGTAGAAAACGCTGGTGCAGAGGTAAAGAATGATTCTCATATAGCTGAAAATATGGAAATAATTCATGCTTTTCCCACCAGAGAGATAGTAATTAAAATTGAATAAATCCCACCTTTGGACGTATTCTATAGTCCAAAGCACAAGGCAGTCATGAACAAGTCTAGAAAGAAAATAAAATTGGAGCAAACTCAAATGCTGGTTCCTAGTGAAACCTCAGTTCAAATTCTTTGGAAAGACGCTCAATCTGCCCCAGAGGATGATCTATATCGACTATCTCAATTTGCGGGAGCTTATGTTAATGTGACCATAGATAAAACTATGGAAGTACAATTATTGATGAAAGAAAAGGATCAAAGAATTGCTATATTAGAGCAAAGTATCCAAACTGAGAAGCAAGCAATAGAACAGAAATGGCAAGTAAACCTTGTCGATTTAAAAAATAATTTTGATAATCTAAAGGTGCAATATGAAGAAGAAGTTAGAGATAAAGATCAATAGATACAACAATTGCAACAAGAGGTTGATAAATTGAAATATAATCCTAAAATTAATGAAGTTCGAAAGGAATCATTAGATTTAGATATCCTTTTAACAAAGCAAAAATAAGTTTTCTGTCATAAGTTGTCTTTAATTCAAGAATTGTCTAAAAACAATGATTCATTAGTCAACCAACTGTCAGAGTTGAGAACCTTCTATGAAGAGATCGATAAAAAAAACTCTGCTTTCATAGATTGGTAGGATGGTATAGAAGGAAGAGCAACCAACCTTCCTAGAATTGAACAATCACAAAAGGATATTGTATTCGGTGATTGGGATATTAAAATGAAAATTGCAGATATGGAAATCATCAGAGCCAAGAATATTGCATCAAATCTCACTTAATACATCAATGATGCTCTAATACAAGCCAATTTGATCCAAGTCTATCCAAAATATACTTTGCCAGATGTCATAATATTGAAGCAGTCTTGGCAAGAAGCATCAAGAAGAAGGACCCAAGAGATTCAAAGCTTATACAAAGTAAAATTGGTAAGTTATTGGAAGTTCCTAGTAAAACCGCATGGTCAGTGGCTCACACTGAGGTGTCTTTCAAATGCAGCAACACAACTTATTCTAGCACTTAATGATGTAGTAAAACATTCCAGTCATAATTCAAAGAGAAAGTGGAATCAAAGGAGAAAAACTTGATGAAGTCTGGGAGGAATTCAAGAATGTTCTAATGAATGAGGAAACCCACATTGCAAATATTTTTGTCCATACAAGTAAAAAAGAATTTGTAATCAACTCAGCGCCAAATTTTAGCTCTACAGAGATAGTCATAAATCATGTCATGGAACCAAGCACATAAATAGTTGTTAACCATAAAGAAACTGTACAGATTTCGGAGAATGTAGGGAATACCTCATTTACTACAGAGGATTCCCAAAACGATGTTAATACTCAAGAAAGTGGAATCAAAGGAGAATGACATGACATAGTCTGGGAGGAATTCAAGAATGTTCTAATGATTGAGGAAACCCACAATGAAAATGTTTTCGGTCATACAAGTGCAAAAGCAGTTGTATCAACTAAGAGCCAAATTTGAGCTCTACAAAGCTAATCATAAAGGCCGTCATAGAACCAAGCACATAAATAGTTGTTAACCACAAAGAAATTATAAATATTTCAGAGAATTCAGGGAATACCTCATTTACTGTAGATGATTTCCAAAACAATGTTAAATCTCAAAAACTTGCAGAAAACGTTGGTGCAGAGGTAAAGAATGATTCTCATATAGCTAAAAATATGGAAATAATTCCTACTTTTTCCACCACAGAGATAGTCCTTAAAATTGAATAAATCCTACCTTTGGACGTATTCTATAGTTCAAAGCACATGGCAGTCATGAGCAGGTCTAGAAAGAAAATAAAATTGGAAAAAACTCAAATGCTGGTTCCCAGTGAAACCTTAGTTCAAATTCTTTGGAAAGACGCTCAATCCGCCCCAAAGAATGATCTAAATTGACTATCTCAATTTGCGGGAGATTATGTTAATGTGACCATGGATAAATATGCGGAAGTATAGTTATTGATGAAAGAAAAATATCAAAGGATTTCTCTATTAGAGTAAAGTCTCCAAACTAAGAAGCAAGTAATAGAACTACAATGACAAGTAAACCTTGCCGATTTACAAAATAATTTTAATAATCTAAAGGTGCAATATGAAGAAGAAGTTAGAGATAAAGATCAACAGTTACAACAATTGCAGTAAGAGGTTGATCAATTGAAAGATAATCCTAAAATTAATGAAGTCCGAAAGGAAGAATTAGATTTAGATATCCTTTTAACAAAGCAACAATACATTTTATGTCATAAGTTGTCTTTAATTCATGAATTGTCTAGAAAAAATGATTCATTAGTCACCCAACTATCAGAGCTGAGAACCTTCTGAGAAGAGATCAATGAAAAAATATTTTCTTTCATAGATTGGAAGGATGGTACAAAGGGAAGAGCGACCAACCTTCACAGAACTGAAGAATCACAGAAGGATATTGTATTTGATGATTGGGATAATAAAATGAAAAGTGCCGATATGTAATCATCAGAGCCAA
Organism: Pinus albicaulis; assembly: GCA_034641835.2. Classification (NCBI taxonomy): domain Eukaryota; kingdom Viridiplantae; phylum Streptophyta; class Pinopsida; order Pinales; family Pinaceae; genus Pinus; species Pinus albicaulis. Next base: position 1,549,609,943 of record CM076579.1, on the reverse strand, counting down.
GAATATTGCATCAGATCTCACTGAATACGTCACTGATGCTCTAATACAAGCCAATATGATACAAGACTATCCAAAAGATACTTTTCCAGATGTCATTATCTTGAAGCAGTCTTGGTAAGAAGCATCAAGAAGAAGGACTCAAGAGATTCAAATCTTATCCAAATTAAAATTGGAAAGTTATTGACAATTCCTAGTAAAACCGCATGGTCAGTGGCTCACACTAAGGTGTCTTTCAAATGCAGCAACACAAATTCTTCCAGCACTTAATGATGCAATGTTCACGGGATAGATGCGTATGCACCCAATGAATCCCCCCCAACTGAAGCCAATGATATATATTTACAACCTCAAAGAACATATGAAGAACGGACCTGGGAGGCAGTCATGAATATTGTTGCAACTGATTACTATTTTTCTGTCCTTTATCTTATCTTAAGTTAATTGAGGCTTTATAGAAACTTCATTTATAAGTTTTCTATTTTTGTAATATTAATAAACTATTTAAGCCCCTCTCATGCATTTAGAAAGGGGTCCAAAATTTTGAGAAGATAGCTTTCGAACTTGCACTATTGTTTGATCAAGTGTTATCTAATTGAAAAGTTGAGCTTGAAAGCTATATTTTTTAAATAGAGAGCACTGATGCATCAGGTACTATTTGTAAAAATTTAATACCAAATATGTAATGCCTGTATTCTCCTGATCCAACAATAATATGCTACTGTTAAATACAAAATCGCTTCTACAAAATCTTTGCGGAATTTGAAACATAATCGCTCATCACAATATCATGAAGAAAGATCAATCACACATAACACAGATAATTTACCCGGGGAAAGCATATAGCTAAAAACCCCACTATATTCTATTATGTATTATATCATGGATCATGAAACAATTACATACAAAGCTCCAATCCAAGAGCTCTCAGTACAATAGCTAACTGTCTCACACTATCATACAAAAATTGGCAAGTTCCTTAGTCAATTTGCTGTCTCCTGACATCCTGGCTCCACTACGCAATCCCAGTTGATAGCAATCCATGAATGAATGAAATCCTACTTGCCTTGACTGTGCAATACTCATGGGCACATCCAATGTGTGTGTGGTTTCATGTGTGCAACCGATAATGTCACAACTGATAGTCAACTGTCCCTTTCACCGACATCTCAACTGGGTCTCCACTGGATCTGACATGCATGCAGTTAATAGTAGTAGATATTTAGTTGCATGTGAGGCCACTGATTGTGAATTAATTAATAATTAATTCACTTGATCTCTCACTAGTGTATCTTCAGTTACAACTAGCACAAATGAGTTTAACTCACTTAACTGAGTTAAACTACTTTACAACTTTCATAACTGCACTTCCAACTCTGTTACAACTTCGAATCATGCAGTTATAACTAGGTCCACTTGCATGTCCCACCAACCAACCACTCAACTCGAAATTACTATAGCTAACTGATTTGCAACTTCAGTTAACTATTTCCAAGTGCTCATTGAGAATAGATTATTGTTTATTGTCAAACTAATATTAAGGGCTAATAATAGCTGACATGCATCTATAAATATAACTTGCACATACATCTATAAATAGACCTCATCTATATATAGAATTTTCTCAAGCCTCTATCAATACACATCCACCTAAAAATAGCTTAAGGCTCCATCCTAGTGTAGCTGCATAATTTTCACTAGGATCTTCTTGTTGAATCTCAACACTCCCTCTCAACAAGAAAGGTATTATCCTTCATCCTGATCAAATCTCTATGGTATTCGAATTTTCTCTCGGTGAGCGCCTTTGTCAGAATATCTGCATCTTGATCCTCCGTAGGTATGTACTGAAGCAACATGATATTCCTCTGCACACAATCTCTGAGATGATGGTACCAGATATCTGTATGCTTAGATCTATAATGAAACATAGGATTAATCGAGAGTTTAATGTAACTCTGATTATCACAATGAATCACTGTCGGATCTAAATGTGAACCAAACAAACCAACCAAGATCTTTCTCATCTATATAGCCTCACATGCAGCTTGAATCGCTGCCATGTATTCCGCTTCCTCTGAACTGAGTGCCACATAAATTTGCTTATTGCTGTACCAAGAAACAGATGTAGATCCAATGCTAAAGATCCCCCCTGATGTGCTCTTTCTGTCTGATGGGCTGCCCACCCAATCTGCATCCGTGAAGCCATGCAGCTTCACCTCATTTGTCTGTCTGTACCATAAACCATACTCTGATGTTCCCCTCAGGTATCTCAGGACATGTTTTCCCACCTTCCAAAAGAGCTTGGTAGGCTTAACCATAGCTTGACTCAGTTGGTTAACCGCATAACAAATTTCTGGTCTAGTGTTGACTAGATACATTAGTGAACCCACTAAATGTCGATAGAAAATAACATCCACTACCTCTCCAGAAGTAGCATCATCTTTCCTCCAGTTTCTTGGAAGAGGAGTATCTATGGGGTTGCAGCCCTCCATGTGAAACTTACCTAGTATCTCTCTTGCATACTTGCCTTGAGACACACAAATTTCACCATCTCACTGCCATATTTCCAATCCAAGGAAATAATGAAGGAGGCCCATATCCTTCATCTCGAACTCCTTTGTACGATCCTCCTTGCATGAGTGTATCAGTTGCTCGTCACCAGTCAATATTAAATCATAAACATAAAGAAAAATGATTAAAAGCTTACCCTCCACCATAATTTGGTATAGGTTTGCATCTGCTTCACTTTTGGTGAAGCCCAGTCCGGTGAAATAACTGTCTATCTGAGTGTACCAATCACAGGGTGCTTGCTTTAGCCCATACAAAGCTCTTTTGAGTTGGCACACACGTGAATCGCTGTTGAAGATATAAAATCATTTAGGCTGCTATATGTACACCTATTCCTCAATGATCCCATTGAGAAATGCAGTCTTCACATCCATCTGATGAATGCGCCAACCCATCTGCGCTGAGAGAGCAAGGATGGTCCTTATGGAAGAATACCTTGCGACAGGTGCAAAGGTTTCTTCATAATCTATCCCCTCGATCTGTGAGAAGCCCCAGGCCACAAATCTGGCCTTGTATTTCTCAACACTTCCATTAGCAACTTGCTTTACCTTGTAAATCCATATCGAACCTACCACTAATTTACCAACCGACCTTGGAATAATTTTCCAAGCACTGTTTTCGACAATGGAGTCATACTCATCCACCATTGCATCTACCCATGTCGGCTCCTGCACTTCTTTCTGAAAGGAAGATGGTTCAATCACAATACATTTTCTCATGAGAGCCATGTATCCAGTAAATCAGACAAGATATTGTATTTTTCTGTGCTGTGAAGTAGGGACTCCTACATTCTGTGTAGCATCAAGTCTTAGCCTATTAGCTTATGTGGTATGCATTTTGCTAGTTCTGATGGTTGGATCTGCGTGAGTGGAATCCCCCACTCCATGAAACTCCTTTTGTGGCTGATCCACATCTAGAGACTCATCTTTGGGAACCAGCAACTCCTCCTCCGCATGTAAGTCCAACTCCCTCTCAAGCGACAACCGCATGGATTTCCCCTCATCGAATTTTATATCCCGTCGCACCACAATCATTCGATTATTTGGAAAATACACAAAATAATTATGTGGTGTTTATGTGTACCCCAAAAATATCCCAACTTCAGCAGTCGACTCCAGCTTCTTCCTAGCGTCCTTGGTCACATGCACATAAACATATGAGCCAAAAATATTAAAGTGTGAAACATCTAGTTTCTTACCAGTGAAAGCTTCTTCAAGTGTACTCATGCCAAGTACTCTACGAGGACAACAATTTTGCACATAAAATGCAGTGTTGCATGCTTCCGCCCACAAATGCATTGGTAGGCCCTGACCATGCAACATCGCTCGTACCGCACCCATGATCGTTCTGTTATTCCTCTCCGCAACCCCATTTTGTTGTGGGTTATGAGACGCTATGAGTTCTCTTCAAATTCCTTCTTTGCTGCAGAAGTTCTTGAATTCATTATAGATGTTTTCTCCACCATTATCGCTCCTCAAAGCCTTCACTTGATTCCCCGACTCTTTCTCCACCAATTCCTTAAACTCATAAAAATTTGAGAATTTTTGATCCTTCTTCTGCATGAAGAAGATCCAGCATTTACGAGAAAATTCACCAACAAAAATAACATAGTACTTATGTTTTTCTGTTGAAGCAAACGAGAACGGTCCACACATGTTTGTGTGAACTCTCTCAAGGATCCCCGAAGCACGATTCTCGTTTTCATGAAAGGTGGAATTTACATACTTCCCCATGGTGCAACCCTTGCACTGATCTAATTGAGCAAGTGTTCCCATTGGAAGTCCAGCAGATATTTGTTGCATGAATTTCAAAGCTCCATGATGAAGATGGCCCAATCGCCTGTGCCATAATTCGCCCTCATCCTGGCTCACCACTTTTTCTGCCTTGTCGATCATGGCAGCGCAACCATCTACCTCCAACTTGTATAGATTCTTAACTCTAATCCCTATCCTCTTGGCTTGAGCCATTGTTTTATATCGCAGGAAAGATTTTCCATCGCTGAAAACAATGTCATAGCCTCTGTCCTCCAACATTGAGACTGAGACCAATTTTTTCTTCAGACCTGGAACGTGCATAAAATCTTTCAATTAAAATGGTTTACTTGACTGCCTTTGAAAGGTAATGGTACCAATGCCGGTTGCACTATATTGTCCATCGTCACCCATCACTATATGCATCTGGAGATATTTCTCTTCCAAGTCACTGAAAAGTTCCTTATGTCCCGTCATGTGAAAGGAAGCGCCACTATATAAATACCACACCGATTCCAATGCACTTGACACCATGCATGCGATCAAAGAGAAGTCAAGCTCAAATTCTGAGTCAAGGGCCTCACCAGCTGCAGCTCCAACAACCTTCTTGTTGTTCTTCTTTTGCGGACAGTTAGTAGCAAGATGCCCATGTTCATGACAGTGAAAACACTTCACCTTGGAAATATCCAGCTTATTTCCTTTAGACTCAGATTTGGAATGGAATTTATTCCCCTTCCCCTTCTTCAACTTGGCAGCCAAAGAAAAATCCTCTTCATCATAATTCTTTGATGAAGAGCCATCTCTGGTGCTCCGCCTGAACTCCTCCTGAACCAGATTCGACCATAGTCGTTCCCAATCCGGTAATTTTTCTCGTCCGTTGGCAGAGCCTTCATAACTGTGCCAAATCTTAGGAAGTCCCAAGAGAGCCAAGCTCACCAGATCATCATCAACAACAGTTATTCCCACACTCCCCAGTTCATCTTGAAATTGGACAAACTTCGTGAGATACTTTGGAATGTTGTCGCCCTTTTCCATATTGATCTTTCCGAGTCTATCTTTGAGCACCAATTTCCTATGGTCATTGCTGCTTTGGAATAGATCTGTCAAAGCCTTCCACATAGCATATGATGTGGCTTTCCCATGGAGGCTTGAGACAATGTGGTCTGGTACTCCCTCCAACAGAATCCTTCTTGCCTTTTCCAATTTATTTCACCATGCATAAAGATTTGTAGCATCTGCAACATATGGCTTAGGAACATTTTTTTCAATGAATTCCTTCAAGCCATTGTCTTCGAGTACTACCTCCATCCTGTCCCTCCAAGTAATGTATTTCGAGCTGCACTCAAGTGCATACTATAACCTCAAGCCATTGAAAACCATTTTGATCTTGAATCAACTATAGCGCTAAGAAAGTTTTTCTACAAATTCGAATTCTTTCCACCAACAAACTCAGCTCCTGCTTCAAAATTGCAATTTCCTTTGCTCTGATACCATGTAAAAATTTAATACAAAACATGTATTTCCTAGATTCTCTTGATCTAACAATAATATGCTACTATTAAATACATAATCTCTTCTAATTTTTTTTTTTTTCGGAATTTGAAACACAATTGCCAATCACAATATCATGAAGAAAGATCAATCACACATAACATAGATAATTTACCTGGGGAAAGCATATAGCTAAAAACCCCACTATCTTCTATTATGTATTATATCACGGATCATGAAAAAATTACATACAAAGCTCCAATCCAAGAGCTCTCAGTACAATAGCTAACTGTCTCACACTGTCATACAAAAATTGGCAAGTTCCTTAGCCAATTTACTATCTCCTGACAGCTTGCCTCCACTGCGAAATCCCAGCTGATAGTAATCCCTGAATGAATGGAATCCTGCTTCCCTTGACTGCGCAATCCTCATGGGCACATCCAATGCATGTGTGGTTTCATGTGTGCAACAGATAATGTCACACTGATAGTCAACTGTCCCTTTCACCTACATCTCAACTGGGTCTCCACTGGATCTGACATGCATGCAGTTAATAGTAGTAAATATTAAGTTGCATGTGAGGCCATTGATTTTGAATTAATTAATAAGTAATTCACTTGATCTCCCACTAGTGTATCTTTAGTTACAACTAGCACAACTGATTTTAACTCACTTAACTGATTTAAACTACTTTACAACTTTCATAACTGCACTTCCAACTCTGTTACAAATTTGAATCACTCAGTTACAACTAAGTCTACTTGCATGTCCCACCAACCAACCACTCAACTCGAAAATCCTATAGCTAACTAATTTTCCACTTGAGTTAACTATTTCCATGTGCTCATTGAGAATAGTTTATTGTTTATTGTAAAACTAATATTAAGGGATAATAATAGCTAACATGTATCTATAAATAGACATGCAATCTATAAATAGAACTTGCACATAAATCTATAAATAGACCTCACCTATAAATATAATTTTCTCATGCATCTATAAATAGACATCCACCTAAAAATAACCTGAGGATCCATCCTAGTGTAGGTGCATAATTTTCACTAGGATTTTCTTGTTGAATCTCAACACTATTATCTTTGTGTTATTGAAATAGATAGTTATTTTATCTTTATGTTCTTTCATTATATAAGTTACTTTGAAAACAATGTATCATTGTCACTATTGATATGAAATATTGAATGATTCATAATTATATAGGAAATAACGAGACATTATATGTGATTGAGTTTTAATCAACCAAATTAATTAACTATTTAATTAATTTAGTTTCTTATTCATGCTTTCTTTTCATTAAGGTATTGAATGACATAATTGTTTTATATTTTATGAAATATTTCTATTAGATCACATTAGAAGTCATTTTTATCCCGAGAAATAGTTAGAATAAGTTTTAGTTTTATCATTAGTCTTAAAATCACTCCATCAACTTGATTTCATTTCATTTCTTATTATTAAATCTCTTTAAATGGGAAGCTTGTCCCTATATCCTCAATCAGACCCACCAATTTCAACGGAAAAGGAGTTGTTTTAAGCTCCCGACTGGATGGTATTCCCCGATGTTGAGGTAGTCAATTTCCAACCTTCAAAATTTTTTGTGCTAGAAGGAGGGTCCATGACTATGAATGGCAACAAGGTCTGATCAAAAGAGTCATTCACCATCAAAATATCCCCCTACTTCTGGGTCTTACTCAAAGTATCCTACTCCTAGACCAGAAGTAAGAACAATTATAAAGTCTCCTAGTATTTGCTCTAAGACAGTTGATAAGCCTTGTTTAATTGAATGACTCAAAGTTCAGAATTTAATTGATAGATTAGAAGGAATTTATATTTCTTAAGAAGAGACTAAACATTCTAAGTTATTCCAAGGAAGCATATCACCTTATTTTACACCGTCTTGGATTTTGACTCGATTTTAAAGTCAGAAGCTTGGGATTAGTCATTTTGAGTTCCCTCTGCCTCCTCATAAAAGAAAGAATCAGAAATCCAAAGCTCAGTATTCTACTAGTGAGGTTTTATCTTCATCACATCCATAAACACCTTTATTTCAATCCACTTCTTCCACTTCTCCGCAACCAAACCCTTCATTCATTTCCATCACTCATTCTTAAACAAGAGGTTCTAGTACAAGTAATATTATCATAGGGGCTACTTCCTCCCCACAGTCAACCTCTTCTACTACAACAACTTCTTCTAGTCACATTCCCATAATGGCTAATAGACCATGGACAAACTCATGTGCTGTCAACATGCCTGCACCACTTCATCCTTTGCCTAAGTATCCAGAAAGATGGTTACCAAAGTTTAATCCAGAGGAAGGAACCTAGGCATAAGAACACCTACATAATTTTATGTTAGCCATTATTCTTAAAGAAGTATCAGAAGAAGATTGCGTGTGTAGACTGTTTCCATATACATTTTTAGGATCAATAGGATCTTGGTAATTTTCTTTACCATCAGGTTCTATTACTGATTGGAATATGTTTCAAGAGAAAATTTTGACAAATTTTGGAGATGATCGCATAACTGCGACATTGATCACTGATCTTTCCAACTTGAAGGCAAGTTCAAATGAAAATGTCAAAGATTTTAATTCTAGATTCAATAAATTGCTTAACAAAATTTAGTAAGCCTCTCAACATGGTGTAGATGTTCAGATAGAATGGTATATTTCTGCATTACCCTCAAACATTGCCATATTCGTATATAGATCTAATAAAAACACTGTGACTGATAACAAGAAAGAAGCTATATCTATCGAAAAAGGATTTTAGCCTTAGAAAAGAATACCATTCTAGAAGAAAGAAAATCTAAGAAAGTAACTTTCAAAGAAGAAATTAAAAATAAGCCATCAAAATACCCTTTCGATTTAGAAGGACTACAGAAAGTTCTTAAAACAATGTCAAACAAAATGGTCAAAATTAAAAAAAATAGATTTCAGATTCGCCTCGAAAGACCTTTAAATCTTTTAGGAAAACACAATCTTCATCCTCTCAACCACCTAATGTTATATCCAATGCAAAATCAGATCAAGAAGAAGATGAAGAGCAATCTTTGTCCGTAGAAGAATCAAAAGGAGAAGAAGAATTAGTTGAAGCACATGGCTTATGGGATTTTATTCTCACCCCATCTGAAAACAAAGAAGAACAAGAAGTGTTACCAGTGGAAACTAGGAGAAAAAAGGCTAATGATTCGACATCATTAAATTAAAAGTAGAAATTAGCTACTCATGTTAACAAAGATAAAAATACCTTGAAGAAGTCTTCTCCTAAGTTTATGGTCTATTCTCCTAAATCACCCGAATCTTCTACATCCCCTTCTAATTCCCCTTCTTCTTGTCGTTTCAGATACGGACATAGAATATAACATCGTCGAAGATATGAAGAAAGTTAAATCCAATATCTCCATGTATGAGGTAAGTAAACTTAAGCAACAACAATTTTTTTTTTTAAAGAATTAAATGGTGTTCTTATGTTCCTTTGCCAACAAAAAAATCTGCATTAGGAAAGGGAAAACCTCCAGAAGATATCCCTAAAAAAATAGATGCCTCAGATGCAATTCTAATTGGATATCGATCCAATTCTCATACTCCTCCTTTCTTATTAACCTTTGAGATTTTTAACAAGAATGTCCATAATTGTCTAATAGACTCAGGAGCTTCTTCAACCATAATGCCATATTCAATATGTCTCAAATTGAACATAACTCCTGAAAAGTCCATTGTGCAAATTGTGAAATTAGATAAATCCAAGGTTATATTTTTAGGAGAGTTAAACTCATTCTTAATAAGACTATCCTCAAATCTAAGGGTTTGTTAGATAATCGATATCTTAATCACTGATATTCCTGAATTTTACGGTGTTATTTTAAGTAGAGATTGGTTTGAGAATTTACATGGGTATTTGACATCAGATTGGTCACATATTTGGCTTCCTTATAATGGTAAACCAAATCAAATTCAAGTAGATAGAGAAAAACATATGAAACACTCGGTTACTGATGTGGATGAAGAAACTGAACCCGTGGTTTTCAAAAATAACATTCTTGGGAATTAATATTCAGAATTCTTGGGAATCACCTTTTTTAGCGAATTCTGTTTGTTCTCAAATTGAAAATTGTTCTCAAACATAATTTTCTAAATATATTAATATTGTATATTAAAAATTATTTTTTTGGAAACTTTATTTTGATGGTTCTAAATCTAGTGAAGGTGCAGTAGTGGGATGTATATTAATCAACCCAACTGGTGAAAAGATCTTGCTAGCATGTAGGCTAGAATTTGAATGTACTAACAATATTGCAGAATATGAAGCATTATTACAGGGATTATATAAGGCAATAAATCTTGGTTGTTAAATATATTCAAATATTTGGTGATTCAGAAATCGTGATAAAAAAAGGTTAGAAATAACATTCATTGCGTATCAAACCACCTGAAACATTATCAATCCTTGATTCAAAATCATACTTCACATTTTTTAGCATTGCAATATCTATCCAATACCTAGAATTCAAAATGCCGGCGCTGATCTTTTAGCCAATGTCGCATCTAGGTTAATTCCACCCAAAGATTTTAGTCCAGATCGATTTTCTATAGAGTTGATTTTTCGCCCATCCACTCCTGAAAATATTACAAATTGGCGAGTATTCAACGATGATGGAGATATCTTAGATTTTTTAACATATTAAGAATCTTATCTTGATCAAGTAATTGATGAAGATGAAAACAATACTCAAATGAAAAATTCCAATGAAAATAATTCCTTGCCAAAACCTGTAGTTAAACTTAAGGATCTATATGATTTGAAAGACATTTAAAAAGGTCAACAACCACACACTTCAAAGTTCAACTTTAAGGTTTGAATTGGTTAACCTAGGATCTAATGAAAAACCCCAAAATATTAACTTAGGACTTGGCCTTTCGTATGATGATAGAAATACATTTATTCATTTGTTAAAAAGATATAAATATGTATTTGCATGGAATTATCAAGATCTCAAAACATATGATGCTTCCATCATTCAACAAATCATACCAATGGTACCATAAGTCAAACTGATTCAACAAAAGATTAGAAAGATACATCCAAATTTGGAAACCCAAATTAAAAGCAAATTGAATAAGCTTTTAAAAGCTAAAATCATTTTTCCAGTCCAACATTTAAAATGGGTTTCTAATCTTGTACTAGTTAGGAAAAATAATGGTGACATCCACATTTGTATTGATTTCAGAAATCTTAACAAGGCATGTCAAAAAGGTAATTTTCCTCTTCCATCAATGGAACAAGTTTTACAATCATTCGTTGGTTCCGAACTAATGTCTTTCTTAGATGGATTTTTAGGTTATAATTAGATCTTAGTTCATCCAGAAGACCGATTGAAGACTACATTTTGAACAAAGTGGGGGACATATGCGTATCAAAAGATGCCATTCAGATTAATGAATGCAAAAGCTACATTCCAGAGATAAATGGATATTTCTTTTAAAGGGGTAATTAACAAAAGTGTTGTGGTATATCTGAATGATATTACCACATATTCAAAAGAGAGAAATAATCATCTACATGGTTTAAAACAAATATTTGAAAGATGCAGAAAATATGGAATTTCTCTAAACCCTAAGAAATTATTTATTTCTCTTAATGAAGGTAAACTCCCGGGATTTATTGTTTCAAAACATGGAATTTGTATTGATCCAGAAAGAATTAAAATAATTTCAGAAATCTCATTACCACATATTAAGAAATCGATGCAATCTTTTCTGGGTCAAATTAATTTTTTCAAAAGATTCATCCCTAGTTTTTCATACATCGTTCTACCTCTACAAAAATGATCGAGAAGTATTCATTTTTCAAATGGGGAGATGATGAAAAAGAATAATTTAAAACAATTAAACAAGCCATAAATAATGCTTCTTCTTTTGCGACTCCCAATTTTTCTAATTCATTTATTTTATACACTTTTGCCTCTAATATGTCTTACATAGCAGTTTTAACCCAATCAAATGAACATAAAATTGAAGCTCCAATTTCCTTTTTTAGCTCAATTTTTCAAGGATTTGAATTAAATTATACAGGAGCGAAAAATAAATCCTTCGCAATTTACAAAGATGTTAAATATTTTAGACCTTTTCTTCTGAAAACTCATGTTAAAGTTATTGTTCCTTTCTCAACTATCAGACAATTGCTGATTCAAAAGGAGTTAGGAGAAAAAAGGGCTAATTGGGTCACAACCTTGCAAGAATATAATCTAGAGATCAAATCCGCTAAGATTGTAAAAGGCCAAGGTTTTTGCAGGTTAGTCACAAGAATGAATGGTGCATCAATTGACGAAGTAACAGGTAACATTGAACAAGTTACATAGGTATTTCCTCTTGATACTCATTTTCAATATTTTGATTTAATATTTTACTTAAAAAAATGGTTATGCTCCACTTGAGCTTGATTTTAAGAAAAAGAGAGCCTTAAGATTGAAGGCCAATCAATATCAACTTGTTAATGATGTATTATTTAAGAAAAATTATGATTATGTTCTATTGAGATGTTTATAGAAATTTGAAGCAGAAAAAGTTCTACAAGAACTTCATGATGGTCCAGTAGGTGGACATTATAGTGGAGACACTACTGCTCATAAGATTCTACATGCTAGATATTACTAGCTGACCTTATTTAAAGATGCACATATGTACGTCAGAAAATGTATAATTTTCTAGACTACTTCAGAAAGACAAAGGAAACCATCCAAGCCATTGCAGCCCATCAATATTGAACAACCTTTCGAGAAATGAGGACTTGATATAATAGGTGAGATCGTTCCTCAGTCCTCTAAGCAACATAAATATATTTTGACTGCAACAAATTATTTCACGAAATGGGTAAAGGAATTACCATTGAAGTTAGATAATTCTGAGAGCATCATTGAATTCAATGATCAATTTATCATTACCAGGTTTGGTGTTCCCAATTATCTTATTTTTATAATGCTTCTTATTTTTCTGGAAATGCAATGATTGAATTTTCTTTAACAAGAGGATTTAAATTGAAGTATCTTGTAAATTATTATCCCCAAGGAAATGGTTTGGCGGAATCAACTAATAAAAATCTTATAAGGATTATAAATTGAACCTGTTAGCCCCCCCTATAAATTTTTGAGAAAGCAAGGTAGGGGGCTAAATTGTTTTTGAGCCTTCAAGGAATGCATCTCCCCTGAAGACACATCATCCTTGAAGTCTCCTGCGCCTTTTCCTTTGATAAAATTCCCCCGGCTGACTCCCTTTATAAGGTTTCATTAATTACGTAAGCTGTGCTCCAAAAGGCCCTCATTTGTCCCTTACACCCCTGTAGGATATCTCATGTTAACCTTTGTTTTCCCTTGTTCCGTGCCCCTCTAATTCCTTAAATCCTCTCCGAAAACCCCTTTGCACCTAGCACACTCCCTTTGTTTATGCCTAAATCCCCTTCATTCCCCTATCGTTGCCCTTGGCTGGCCTTAAAATGCTTTAAAAACGTGCCAAAACCATATTTTCTTCACAGTCTAGTCCTAGCCCCTTTCGGCCTAGCCCCCGCACCTTCCCACCATGTAACCTTGGCGCCAGAACCATGCGCTAACCCTAAAGGCGCTAATCTCCAATGTATATCGACCGCATTTTTAACCGTCGATCTGTTAGATTGGACGGCGATCGCTGCCCCCACAACATCCGCCGTTCAACCTTTCACCGCCTGATCACATCATCCACCATTCATTTAAACCCCGATCCTACGGTCTGTGTCGTCCTCTGCCCGGTGGTCCCCGCACGCGCACTATTCCAAAACCACCCGGTTTCCATCGCACCACCTTTCGTGAGCTGGCGGTTTTCTCCAATTCGCAGCGATTCCATACATCTTCTGCCACGTGTCCCCGCGTACGGCTCTAAAACCACCCTCCATCGCGCATTTTTTTTCGTCCAAAGACATGGAGCGATATCGCTGCGGATCGTCCGATCTGTCATCGCTCATCCAACGGCCAACACTCAGCAAAGTTGCACGAGTTTTAGCTCAAGTCAAATGGACCCATGGCCCACTGTCCATCGCCCGACATTTTTTCCACCGTCGATCTCGGCCGAGATCGGATGACTCTGATTCATCCGCATGTCCTCGTATCGCCACGTCACCCTTTCCATTTGTTCCATCATATTTTCCCTCCGTCATATATTTTTGTTCCAAGGTCGACTTTTCGTAGGTTTTATTTAAATTCCTGCTGCGCTCCACCCACGTCCGCTCGACTCTGTTCCACTATCATACTACATTATCCACCACAGTCCTACGCTACTCCACCATCTCATCTGTCTGCACAGTCATTATCATCCCCCTCCATTGCGTCCACCACCTCCATGATTTGTTTTTCTTAATCAGTTTTTATATTTTGCAGGTTTACAAAGAAGTGGGAACCACCATGGTTTATATGTACTATCGTGTTGGCGCGTTGCCCTGAGGGAGTTAAATTCAGAGCTGGCGTTACATAAAATGTCCAGAAAGGTGGAAAGCTGCATAAAAAATTAGCAAAGTACCAGATTGAAGACCCAGGGATCACGCAGAAGGTACAGCACGCAGAAATCAATGCATATCAGGGTTTCTACAGCAGCAGAATGTTTTTCCTGCATAAAGGATAAAGCACCCATGCAGTTTTTATTCTACACCGTGCTCCTGAAGAAATTTCCACCCTGACAGCAGTCCGAAGCTACCAGAGCATTTGTTTCATAAATACAGCAGACCGCTCAGTTGTTTATTTATCATTTGTTTATTCACCAAAAGTACCACAGAGTCATGCAGATCAAAGTACATCAAGAGACATACCGAAGTAAATAGAGGCCTGAAGAAGACCACTCTTCCATCCAAAGAGTGACAGGAATTGAATGCTCAGAATTTAAACAGAATGGGTTTCGGCCCTCTTTCTTTTCAGAAGTTTTAATGCTGCATTTAGTTTTCACCTACCTCCTCAGCTCATCTTTCTGCTATAAAATTTCATGAAGAAACATTGTAAAGGTTGTTGATTGGATATCAGTAGAATGCAAGCTGTTCTCTTGAGACAAGTTCTCTGGGTAAGACTGTAAGATAGGCTGAGGAAGGTTTCAGACTGAATATCAAGCTTTGGCTATGTTGTACTTGACTGGTTTTGTTCTTAATATAGCAAGCACATTTCTTTGGATCCTGATCTAAAGCTGAGGTGATGTTTTCCTGTTTATGGGTTTATTTCCATTCCATTTCATTTCTTCTGGCTTGCATCAGAAATCTGGCATGATATTTTCCCTTGTTAGGCACCTCATGTTTCTGCTCTCCTTGCCTTAATGTTTTCTGCTTAATGTGTTGTCTGAGAATAGATTTCAAACGGTTTAACCAGTGTAGTGGATGGTATTGCCTACTAGCTGATGTATGAATTATTTAATTTTCTTCTTAGATGTTATTGTTAGTGTTTAATTGAATGAATCGGTAATGCTAGGAGTTTAGAACTCAGTCTCTTTCTCTCTAGGATCCTTTCAGTCTCTTTAACCTATCTAAGTTCCCTCAAGCTACTTTTAACCACCTTTGAGAGTTGCCTATGAGTATTTCCATGCAGGTCTGGAGTTAAATGACCTCTGACCTGATCTATAGACGGAAAATTGGTGTTTATCTCCCTTTCCACCTTTTCACCTTGCTCTCCTTATTGTTCCATTCCACCAAATCATTTTAGGATCCAATGCTTTAGATGACTAGCCCAACTGAAAGTTTGCATGTTGATAGCAAGTAAACCCTTTCCTGACTCCATTGCCCAATGGCTTGATGTTCTCTGATTTTCCTCTCCTTTACCTAAAATCTCTCTTGTTCATCCTTGTTCTATATTGAACCCTTCCTTCCTGATTCCCAACAACCAAAATTCAAATTTAAACAAACAAACCTTGTGCCAATAACTAGCCTAATATCATAAAACATTGAGCTTCAAAGACATATACCTTTGATAATCACGGAGAGATCCCTCTCTAGACCCAGGAGGGCTAGATCCTAGGGTCTGAAAGTGGTTTGATGTTGTCTCATCTTTTGGTCTTACCAACCTGGCCAAAACATGGGAACCCCAACAGAACCATTGACCAAAATAAAAAAAGTTGGCACAAAGCTTTAACATTTGCTTTATGGGCAGATAGGATAACCAAGAAAGCTTCAATAAGAACATCACCTTTTCATCTGGTATATGGAAAAGAAGCTATTCTACCTTTGAACGTAGCTATACCTTCAACAACCTTAGTTCAATTTATTAATGAAGAACCTTCTTCTGCTTCACAATTACGAATGCCTCAAATAATTAAGTTGGAAGAAGAAAGAAACAAAGCTAAATTGGTTCATGCTTATCATCAAGAATTGGTCAAAACTTCATTTGATATTAATTCAGTCAAAGACAAACATTTTGAAATCGGAGACTTAGTTTTGAAATGGGACGAAGTGCATGAGGATAAAGGAAAGCATACAAAATTTCAAAAACTCCAGCTTTGTCCCTTTGAAATTTTTGAGAAGGTAAGCCCATCGAATTTTATATTGCAAGACTTACAAGGGAAGAAGGAAACTCTTCTCGTCAATGGACGTATACTCAAAAAATATTTTTCTTAAAAAGAACAGAAGTTCTCCTATATAATATGTAAATATTTTCATTCAAATAAACTATGTTGTAAAGTATTACACCTTTGGATAACACATTGCGAGTTTTTTTTTCAATCATGAAAATGTTAGTTTTTAACAATAAATAATGAAGAAAGAAAAACTATAGATTGAAATCTGAATACTCAAATCATTTTAGAAAATTTTAAATTAACATAGCCATTTAAAATGAAGTGATCCTTTAGATTTGTAATTAGTTTGAGAATCCAAATTGTTGTGAGTCAGATTTGAAAAGTTATCTTTTTAAAAGCAACAATTATTATGAAGTTTTAACATCTTTTACTTCAATGGTCATTAAAAACTCATAAAGAGTAGATGTAAACTCCCCGTTAATTTATTTTAAAATTTTGAGAGTGTAATTAAAATAATATGTAAAACTTTAAAGTTAAAAGGTCTCATCACGAGCCTGCTTACCATGATCATATGAAACTAATAAGCTTGACATTATCATTATTGGAAACCACACCAAGATAATGGCTCATAGTCAAAAGGCCATGAGACAAGCTCTGGCCACCAAACCAAGATAGTGACATTAAGGTAAATAAAAAACAAAATAAAAAAAGATAAAACACATTACCTCTGATTTTTTATTTTTTATTTTTTTTCATTTTATTATTATTATTTTTTATGAATAGGATACTAGTTCATTTTTGGTTAAATAGTAACCCTGTCGAGGCTATAAGCGCTTGCTGGTAGTAGAGGATCTACTAACGACTAATAAGTTTATCCAATATGCTAAGCTTCAAAATGATTATTACTTTATCTTTTCAACGTATCAAAGCCTGATTCATTCAAAAGAAATTTTCATCTATAACAAATATGAAAAAACCTTTTTGAATAAAATAGGTTATCTTATTTCAAAAATTTACCTATATCAATTTGGATTTCAAATCATTTATAACTTTCTGAAAATTTTCTTAAAAAAATTTAACACTTTATATAACATAGATTAACTGATTTGACCAGTGTGTCGCCAATTGTTGTGGTACTCAACGACCCCCATTTTCCTTAGAAGCTTTAGAAGGAACAATGGGGGCCCTTTTTTTTTTTTTAAGGTTAAAACCTTATATATATAAGTTAAGTATACAGTCCCTTATCTTTCCAAATAAAACAAAGAAAAAATCACTTTTTCATAATAGCACAATCTTATGAAAACATTGGAAAAGAATGAAAAATGCTAAAATTGTATTAAAAAAAGTAAATCTCTGTAATAGATGTAAACACACAAAAATAACATTGCCGAAATGTGAAATGCCGAATTGCCGAAGTTCCAATCTGTTGAAAATATGATTTGCTGAACTTCCGAAATGCTGAACTCTCGAAGTTCCAATATGCCGAAGTGTCGATATATTGAATAGCAAAAGCTTCAAAAAGCCGAAATGCCGATATGCCGAAACGTTGAAATTCCGTCAATTAGCCAACTGCCGATATCACATTCTGTCAATTGACAGATCCTGATATCACATTTTGTCAAGCATCCCGATAGTTCACTGTTTCACACATCACATAAGTATTAAAGCCAATCATCATACCCGATATCAAAAGCGCCAAAAAGCGAAACTGCGAAGTAATGCCAATTGTCAACATCACGTGAACAAACATTTAGAAATTAAATGACCACCTTATGGTTTCTAAACTCGAGGTTTTCAAATGAATTATAATGATTTTAAGTTAACATGAAGGGAATTTTAATAAGATTCACATTGAATTGATATGACTCTCGCATACTTCGAAGTGATTCCTTGCTTATCTCAACTCGTTTTTTGACAGGTAAATCGTCATAAAGAAAAACATAAGGAGATGTCTAGGACAATAAAAGCAAAAAGAAAGTCAGCTGCTCAAAAAGAATCTGTCTTGCCACTTGAAGAAACTCATGATATGGATCCTATGTTCGCAAATAATACATTCACCCAGGATTCAGGTTCCTCTAACTGGGAAGCAACTTACAAGTTATTTGAAGATGAAAATCCAAGAATAATTGAAAACAGATGAGCTACTGCTGATGAGTCTCCACCAAGGGATACAGATTCATGGAGCGACGTAGCTAACTCATTTCTTCATAGAATTTCCGCTCGATAGAAAATTCTCCCATACACAGATATGGTGAGGTTGGTCATCGACCATGTGGATATAACAAGCTGACTGCTTATTACCTCATAAAAGACAGTGATTGGTTCCTTCAAGCTAGGAGAATTTAGAGGAATGTACCAGTTTCCGATGCCTCAAAGGAAGTACGATACACAATTAGTCCAAAATTTAATGCTAGAAAATCCAAACCCTACGGAGCTTATCAAGGATTGGAGGAAAGACCAAAATAAACACAAGTGAGAGGACATGGTTATGCATTCACTCGCCTCTCTGGTTAGCCCTTTCTTTTATGTTATGTCATCTTTATGGTTATCAGAATATGTAAAAGTTTTCTGAAGAATGGTTACCGTTGATTGAAGCCGCCTCTGATGGTTATATCATGGACTGGGCAACCATTTTGTCAAATAGTGTGAGTACTCAAATTCGTAATTATAGGAAAAGATGCAATGTACTAGAAAGGAAAACCCCTCATTTTTTCATGAGTGCCTATATTATGGATGATATATGTTTTTCCTTTAATTTTCCATCCTTGGTGTTATCACCATAAATTTTTTCTAAAATCTGAAAGTTTACCTTTGTTTTAGTCATGGTGTCAAATAGGTCTTGAGTCATTTCTGTTTCTAAAAAAGGGTATGTGATAGGTTTAAAGGTCTTAAAAACTTATTTTTCATTTCCAAATAAGGTCTTTAAGTCTCATTTCATGGTTACAAAGTCCCATCATTCATTTAGAAGTCATGTTTTTAACCTTCGAAAAAATTCTCTGCAATTAGCCACAAAACTGTAGTTTTGTAGTGCGGTCAGTTCAAAAACATAGTTTTGCGCTATGAAAGCACTGCTACTTTCGTAGCGCATATCGCCAAATTTTCATTAGGTGCGCTACGAAAGCGCGGATTCGTAGGAGGGTCATTTCCAAATCATAAAATCTGTCAGAATCCGTTAAGTTTTCATACAAAGAAATCATCATGACTCAGTTAGGGGTCATTTCAAAAACATGTAACCATTCATACTCATCATTGAAATCGTATAGGTGTCATTTATGAAAAGAAATTTCAAATTTGAAGGGTTGATATGCGTTACTTAATCCAATTTTCATAACAAACAGTGAAACATACCTGCTTCAAGTTTTTAGCTTATGGTTATCTTACACCAAAGCTATTCGTATCTACCATCAAGAGAGGCTGATTAATTTTCATCAAGCCAGGCTGATCATCAAATTTTGAAGGAAACACACAGAAATTTCTGAAGGCAAGAATGACAGAGGAGAAAAAGATTCACAGGTTAGGGCATTTCTTGAGGTCAGAACTTGAAAGCACAGGAGCTCTAGTTAAAGAAAAAACAGTGTTAGAGGCTTTCAGAAAGGCATGATGTTTAAATTTTTGTGAAAAGCTGCAGGGAGGACACAATCAGGTAACAAAAGAATTTGCATTGCATTTCAGTGGTTCAAATACAAAGACTGGAATATTGAATTTGTCAGTGACTCTTGAGACTATAGCCTTAGTAACTGAGATACCTGGAGGATAGGAAACATGGTTTAAGGGTTTCAGATTTGACATGGAGCCATGCAAGATGTTTTTAAAGCCAAAATTTACAGAGATGGATTTAAATAATGCAATTCGCAGAAGCTGCATTAAAGATAGCTATGCTAATTTACTCTTCAATATCCAGAGGTATTTCACATGCGAGGGTAGGTACCATAAAGTTTATTCCTATCATTTCAAACTTCTATTACACTTTACAGGTATGATATATTTAGACTTGCCATTTTTCCTGTATAGAAGCATTGCTAAGATGGCAGATAAGGTTCAAATGAAATCTGAAGGGTGTGAAACATATCTGTTTCACCATGGTTTAATCAAACTGATGGTCTTGAATGAACTCCAAAATATTAATAGAGATTGGTCATATTTTCTATTTTTATGTGGATTTGGAGTAGAAGCTCAAACTCCAGTAAAAAATCCTAATGCAAAAGAATATTTACCAGTAGAATCCAGCAAACCTGTAGTTCTAAGGACAAAAAGGTTTGTGAAATTGAAGCCTATGAAACAAGTAAGAGAATAGGTAGAAAAGACACCAATTGTCATTGCAGAAACTCCTCCACCTGCAAAACAGAGGTTGCAAGAAAATAAAGAAACTACACAGAAAGAGACAGCTGGTAAACAAATTCTACAGACACTGAATAGAAGTCAAACTGCAAAAGTAAAAGGGAAAACAATGCTTTTAGAAACAAGTGACAATCCAGGTTTGAAAGGGAACTTAGATGATATTTTGCAAGCAATAGACATAGAAGAGTCTCCTTTAGTACAAGCTGACTTCATAAGAATTGATCAAGGTAAACAGAAAAAGATGAAGTCATCTAAAAAGCTGGAGTTCAAAGATGAAGATGCAACATTTGTCTTCAAGGCTAGGACTCCTGCAACTAGACAGTCAAAGAGAATACAAGAGCTTAATGCTGAGGTGGAGAATGAAGCACCCACTGTTTATGAAGAAATAATAGATATTTCTTCACCTATATCAGAAAATGCCAAAAACAGAGTATTCTCAACACAAATAGCAAAAATCAGTTATGAAGAGATGGAGGAAAAATTAAAATCAGCTAATCATGAAATTTCCAGGTTAAATAAAAGAGCTAGAAAGCATGTGATTGAAAAAACAAGTTTCAAGAGAATGAAAGCCCTTTGGGAAGGTGAAAAAGTCTCTAGACCTGAAATACCTAGTAGCGAAGAACAATTTTTCACTTGAACTGTACCAGCCATAAAAGAAGCAAAAATTGTGAGAGTTATGAATACTCATTTGAGGGCCAGCAACATGAGGTTAAGAAGACAGGTTGAAGAACTAGAGATTCAGCTAACAAGATCTCAAGAAAAGTCAAAGGAACAATGAAACAGATTAATGGAACAGTGCAAAAAATGATCAATTTGTAAGTCAATCTTTTATTAAGGTGAAGACAAATTTTGATCAAGATCATCTTTTTGAAGTTAAGTTACTATGTTTTTGAGGTAATATCAGCCCTTATGAAGTTTAAAGTATCCCTAACTTACAAAATTTTAAGACTCTTTTTAAAATAATCTTGCACAGCAGTTTCGTAGCGCGCTACGAAACTGCTAAAGAAATCTTTTGCACATGTAAATATAAATTTTGGAGGGAAGTGTGATGAGTTTTTGGTTTAAATTTACTGCTGGAAGCATGGATATATCACATGGAGGTTCTAATGAAGAAAACAGGTGAAAATATGATTAAAGGGAAAGGTTTTATATCGAGCTACAAAATGCGCTACGAAAATAAGCCACTTTCGTAGCGTAGGCTTATTCTCCACCCTTTTACATCATTTCGGAGATGGTTTCTACACAACTGGAAGATTAAAGGATTTATTGCAATATTTATCACATATGACACATGTGAAACTGATCCATAAATGATCAAAGTGCTAAAAAATGACAACGAAAGTTAAAGGCTGAAAAGTAGGAAACATGTTTCCTAATTTTTAGGACAGTTTTGTCATCATCAGCATGATCACATCAAGGTTGGAGACAACATCAAAATTCGAACTTATGGGATTGCAATTAGGAGTTTTAATCCTATTAGAATTAGGACTTTTAAAAGGCAATATAGCTGTCATTTTGTAATTAATATCATGTTTAAGATTAGGAATGGTGTCAAAGCATGGGAATTCGAATTCTCTAGTGAAGGATCAAAGAATCCTATATTGTAAATGTTCTATATAGAGCATGCGGTCAAATTCTAAAGGGTTGGGAATTTTCATTAGCAATATACTGTGTTATTGTATGTCACTGTGTCTTTTTCAACTTAATACAGAGATCTGTTTTGACAACTCAAGATTCATAAGGAGTTTATGTTTATCATTGTTCTATGGCCTTCCTTAAATTATCTATTTGCAGTAGTATTTGTATGTGATACTTAGAATTCATTTGACAATGCTCTAACTTCCTTTACATGAAAATAGACTGTGTTTTTCACTGTGTGACTATTTTATTCATTTACCTAGACTCCAAATGCCTTGACTTCCATGCTCAACATATTGTGATGTTTTGTTGAAGATTATCCTGACTCCATGGCCTAATGAAAGTTTGCTAATCTGTGATACAACCAGTTATACCATTTTATCTTTTTATCTTGGATTTAGCCATCTATCTATTAAACAAAAATCATAAACCTTTGAGAGAGCCCTCTCAGGTTGAGGAGGCTAAGCCTCAGCCAAAATATTGGTCTGAAAGAGTTACACAAAGTTTACTTGACAAGCAGCCTATCAGGGTGAGATTTTGTGATAACATTGATAACACGTGTGATAAGTGCCAATCTAGAATATTGTTTGCAATGCTATCTACATAGTGATTTTGTGCTCTAGGTACATGACTGAATGTAATGATTTCAAATTCATGCATCGAAATCTTCCCTTGTAAATATCTTCTAAAAAGGATAGGATTATGCACATGATAGACACCATTTAATTGCATGACAAGAAGCAGGGAATCTAAATGAACATGAAGGTGGATGATGTGATGGGAAAGGGAATCAGCTAATAACCCTCACACTGCATCATATTCGGCCTGGTTATTAGTGGAAGTACCAATGCATATGCCGTTTGAGAGAACCAGTGAATGTAAAGGGGTAAAAATGGCCCAACCTGCTGTGCCTAGATTTCGGGAGTAGCGAATTGCACTATCGACATAACCAATATAAGGTGTGGATGGGGGGTCCATCTGGAATGTGCCACAAGAAAAAAAATGATAGGGTGATGAACAATGCTGGCAACCTGAATGCCAGGTAGAAATCAAACAAACACTGCTAGAGGGAGTGCTCTGTGTAAGATGTCTACCACCTGCACACTAACGGGTAGGTGGTATGTGGGAGCTGCCTTGGGGGAAGCTTGTGATCAGGTTGCGAAAGTCACCATAGACACAGATGGTGTTATTCCTCTTATGGGCGATAAAGATGAGGTCAGGGGTGGAAACGACTTCCATGATTTCGTCATCACAATAGAAGATGGGGTGACTGGAGGAAGAGAGACCACATGACGTGGCGAAGCTACTTGACTCATCATCATGAGAAGAAAGGTTCACATGCACATCGTCATAGGGGGGTGACAGAAGAACAAGCAGATAAGGGATCCATTGATGTTGAGCCCACGGTGATCGCTGAAGGGAGGTCGAGCGAAACGAAAGGGGAAGTCTCAGAGGGAGCTTCCACCGTGGATCTCATGAATGACGATAGGTAGAGGATGGTGGCCGCAGGCTCTATCATCTCGACATCAGGAGGGGTAATGTCAATGGGAGCAGGTAAATCCTCAAGTTGGACTGCAACATACTGCGCAAGGATGGGAGAGGTAGACTAGTTCTGTTCAATCTCGTACTCCCGAACTACCTCCAAAGAGGCACAGTAACAGGTGAGGTGGGGAAAACGGTGGGTATAATGGCCATGGAGATCACACAAAGCACAAGGCCAGTTGGTGTGGCTAGTCTTGGGGTTCTTGGCTGCATTCGAGGGAGGAACAGAGATTTTCAAGACCATAGACTCATGGAACATGACATTGACCATGGGTTTAATACGAGGCAATTCAGGACAATGATGAGTGGCATGACTGACAACATCACACAAAGCACATGGGGGGTTACGCTTTGGATGATGAGGAGGAGCGAGGTTTGTCTGGGCGGCCTTGACTTTAGGTGCCTTCTTGCGAGATTTTTCCCTCTCTCCCGAAGCTATTAGAATAGGAGTGGGTTCCTGTTGAGGTGGCTAAGGCACGAAAGCAAGGGGAGGGGTCACGGGGACTAGTTGAACCAAGGTCAAAGTAAGGTAAGGTTTGGGCTGACCGGTCGGGATAGCGGCTGGCGTCTCAATGTACCATACTAGGATCCCCAGGGTCAGTTTAGGAAGGGATAAGGTAGCCATAACAGGTACCAAAAATACTCCAGGAGGGGGAGCTAGGAACGGTATTTGACCGGAGGGGTAATGGCCAGGCGAGACATATCCAAGATGGTTAAGGCCAAGAGGAACCATGTCGAGAGGGTAGAGAGGCTCATGGATACCAGCTGTAGATGAGTGGCCTTTATGAGGCAGTCCTGAAGGCTGATTCGAGGTGCTAGGATCAGGTTACGGAGGGCAGGGCTGCTGACTAGTCGAAGCGGGCTGCTTGAGGTGGGACCGGGACGATTGCATCATGCAAACGTTCGATGAGTTGGGATCAGAGACGGGAGGAGAAATACCACGGAAAGAACCAAGAAAATAGGAGTCTTTGTAGAATCCAAGTGAGACACTTTCCAAAGGTTCGACTATTTTTTTATTGGCCACCAAAGAGATGATGGACTCAGGGGAGGTCTGAGACTTCGGTTCGTAATATGTCAACTGGTCGATGGTGAGTATATTTTCATTATGAGGAAAGCACATCTTACGGTGAACCACATATGGGACAACAAACATCGCATAAGTGTAGCTACAACCCAATAGAATGTTGTAATCTAAGGGGGCATCATTAACTTCTACATCAACACAAATAGTCTTGCCCGCAAGAGTAATAGGACAATTGCGAAACAGGCCTATGGGCTGGGAAGAGTGGCCATCCCACGCTCGGAGGATGATAGTGGAAGGGGCCAACTCAGGAGATCCAAGTTTCTTCCAAATCGAAGCGGACATCACACAAGTGGATGCCCCCTCATCAATGATATAATGAGAGACGTTGGCATTCCAAATCTTGACGAGTATTTGAAGGCGATGGAAGCAGGAAGGGGAGGATGTTCTGACCGGTCAACATCGAAGACAATCAAATGATCATCTGAAGGATTGACAACACCTATGGTAGTTAGTAGAGCTTTTCATTGTCAAGGGCATGATTGGAGGAGTTCTAGCATTGAGATGGCAACAAGAGATTGCAAAAAATCATCTACTATCCAGAAGTAGTGTTTTGGCATAATTCTCCCGTGGGGATCTTGGGATGAACCTATGCCTTAGGCTGAGGGATCTGTAAAGGACCATTGGTTGTTGAAATCAGCTTTGTGGAACCTGAAGAAGGGAGCTCGAGGTTAGATGTAGCGGGAGGCTTGCGTACTGACGGGACCGAGTTTGAAGGTTGAGGTCAATGGTAATGGGTTAGTCAGAGTTCATCATGAGATTCTGGTAATAATAGGTACCATATGGAGGAGGTTGAGTGGCCGCCTGACCTTCAGGGGGTTGGGTAGCCATGAATCCTTGCTGGGGGAAAGGATTGGTAAACAAAATAGGATGGATAGGTGCAGCATTGGGAGGAACCGAAGGGGAGGCTTTCTATCCTTGCGATGCTGCTTGAGTCTCCCACATCTTACGCATCTGAGGTAAAAGAGGACAATCGTGGGTGTAGTGACCATAGACATCGCAACAAGAACAAGGCTTATTCGTGTGAACATGCATGTCCTGCTTAGGTTGAGTGCCCTATTGTTGGTTAGCACTAATAGGTGCATTCCCTTGGGGATTAGGTCCTGTATTACCTAGGGAAGATGGATTTTGAGTGCCTTTCCTCTTCTTTTTGGAAGTATGAGGATTAGTCGCGCCCTGCTGTGCATACACCTACCCCTGGGGGTGGTGGCTGCTGTTGCAGGGGTTGAGAAGGCAAGGGAGGAGGGGGTGGTAATGCTGGAGGAGCTGGAGCACCAGGCTGTGGATACGGATAATAAGGAGGTTGGGTAACATTGTGGTATAAAATTTGGGAAAAAGGATGAGGCATGCCGTATCCTAGATACATGCTACCGGGAGGGGGAAAAGTGTTGGAGGAGCTGGCCCCTCTCGGAGGGAAACCATAACCCATGGGAGGATGAGTGTATGGATGAGAAAGGGCTTAAATGATACCGTCGGCAGTATGGGATGCCCCCAGTGCGTTGGCACCACCAGGTCTAGGGAGATCAGGTAAGACGATATAAACATAACCAGACTATGTGTAGATCAGGTCATATTTCAATGCTATCTGGAGGGCAGCTTCTTCGGTATGAGGGAAATGAGATGTGACATCTTTTCCGATAGCAAGAAAAAGGTATATGAGAAACTAGTCCATGTAGATATGGTCTTCGAAGGTAGGGGCTCAACATAGGCCCTTTCTTCTCCACCATTCTTGGAGATGATTGGATAGGTGGGTCGGAGACGATTGATGGAAAGTGGTCAAAATTTCAGTACCAGTGTCATAATTAAGGGGAAGCTAGAGGTAAGATAGAAAATCCCTAGCAAGAATCGCAAAAGTATTATGAGAGGAGGAGGCTTGGTCAACATACCACTTAGAATCTTCTCGAGTAAGCGTATGTTGGAAAAACCAAAGATGGACAGAATCATCGGTGATGGAGTTAGAAGAACACCACATGTGGAAAGATCTAACATGGTTTTTAGGATATTCTCCAGCAAGACCTTCGAACTTGGGGATGTCGAAAGGGAGCTTAGTTGGCATAGCAGGCCAACCAGGATCATGGTGTATGGGGTCATTGATCAACTGGTTAAAATTGGGAAGAATGAGGCCTGCCATATAAGGGAGCAAGGGAGCAGCTAGGATAGTTCCTGTTGCAGTCCCACTAGTAGTATTCCCAGAATTAGGGCCGAGGCTACCACCGACGTTAGGTCCTGAACCAGACATGGTGAAGGTGATAGGGGGAGAACTGGGGATAAAACCAGAAGGGGAACCCAATGAACCAGAAGCAGAGTCAGAATGGGGAATCGGTGGAGGACTAACTCGAATCCTATGTGGAGGAGTAAGACTTCCTAACAGAAACTAAGGATGAAGGCCAAGAAGTCTCCGGGATAAACGCCTTGGGGGTGTAATTATGGAAGAACAAACATGGATCACAAAAGGAAGAGAGACCAATAAGGGAAAGGAGGTGTGGGATCAAAATATTACAATGTCAAAATAAGGGCAGAGAGGTGCAGGATCATATGATTACAATGTTATAGTCTTGGCCTGGCAGTGTAAACCAGGCACTCTTCACTTAGGGTGTGTGTGTTAATTTTAATTTTTAAACCCAGACATGCGTAGAGAAAAAATAAAAAAGTATGATGTATAACTATAAATAAATCTTCATATAAAAGTAAAGTAAACTGAATATAACATAAAATAAATAGCTGAAGATGCATCAATCTAAACCCAAGGAGGCGAGCTTCCCAACAACTATACTATGGGTGGGAAAAAATCTAGTCAAAACCCAAAAAAATAGCCAATGGATGTAAAATCAGGAGGGACAATGATCTAAAGGTCAGATCTACTGGAAATAGGTGAAGAAAACAACAAAAATCCAGAGGGAAAAATGCTGCAAATGAGGTGGCGAAAGGCCACAACCTAAAGGGAAACGGAGGGGACCCTAGAGGAGGACCCAAAAAAACCTGAAAAGAAGTATTTTGGATGGATGAATAACCAATCTGAAATGGATCTGAAGGTACAAGATGAGATCTGAAAAATGGCTGAACACGCTGAAATCTCAGATGACCTGCTTCAACTAAAATCCTCCTAGAAAGGTGGAAGCGTACTGAAGCCCTAGGGGGCTAGGTTCCCACTTTGACGAGTAAAACATAACAAGTACAGGTCCAAAACGGGCAGAGAAGAAGACAACCCTAAACAATAGCCTAGACAAACCCAGAAAAATCATAGAAAAAATCCGGCAAAACGTACAGGTTACAGTTTCTGACCTAATTTCTGCAGAGGTCGCAGGTTTGAGGCTGTATTCTGTGTCTTGAAGTTTTAGGTCGCAGGTTTTAGCCCAAAAAGTGCAACGTGCACTTCCGGCACTCTCGGGAGTAGGTTTCAGAAAAAAGTGTCATCTCAGTTGCGGTTGATGCCTGTCACTTGCGCAATAGACTCAGAAACACACAGAAGTTAGAATTTTTACCTTTTTAGGGTTTTAAAGGTTAAAAAAAAAAATCCAGAAAAGAAAAACCCTAGGGTTTGAAGTAGCTGGTCATGCAGGGATCTGAAAAACGACAGTGGTCGTAATTATAAACCCTTGTGGAGTCACCAATTGCTAGTGTGAATTCTAATTGCAAGCATACAAAAAAAAAGTCACTTTAGCTGTGCATAACAAACAACCCTAACATCAAAGATGGCTGCCAATTTCTTTAGTTCTGTAGTTAGTTGACCAAGATAAATGCTACAAGATCCAGATCTATGCAGTAAAAGACATTAAACAACAAATATGCATCTAATAAACAAGACACGAATATTTTTAAAGAATTTTTGTATTTATGACACGTGGGAAGGGAACATAGAAAGATGCTACCACTCCCCCTCAATGGGATGGGTTCTTGCATGTCCTCAATGCTTTAGATATAAGATCTCTCTCTCTTGATGGTGTAGAAAACCCAAACAAAAAATCGAACTCTAGGGGAGTTCACAAGTAGAAAGATAGAAGAATATGACAATGATGGAGGATCAAAGTGAGGCTAAAAGTAAAGATCGAGAGTGATCTTTAGGCAAAAAAAGGTAGTGAATGAATGGAAAACCCTTCTATTTATAACAAAATATTGAGTTAGTCTAGATATTGGTGCATAATTAAAATATTATTTACAAAATATAGATCCAACTTTTATAGAATATTTTGTTATATTTGTTGGAGGGAAAAAGAATGTGAATTTGGTCAAATCCCTTTATTTGTAAATAATAACTAAATAAATGATTTATTTATTATTTTAAGAATGTGGTTGAGTAATAATTAAATAAATAGTGATTTATTCAATTATTTATAAATGATTTAGTCAAATTTAATAAGGAATATTATTTAATTAATGTTTTAAATATTTATTCCTAGAAAATAATAAGATAAATAATGATTTATCTAATAATTTCCTATTTTGG
This sequence comes from Pinus albicaulis, assembly GCA_034641835.2. NCBI lineage: Eukaryota > Viridiplantae > Streptophyta > Pinopsida > Pinales > Pinaceae > Pinus > Pinus albicaulis. The sequence goes on along the minus strand of CM076579.1, from coordinate 1,549,580,562 downwards.
GTTAAATATGACCAGGAATATTAATTAAACTGCTATTTAACTGATTATTCCTTTAGGAAAATCAAACAAATAAGGATTTATTCAATTATTCCTCATGGGGTTTCATGTTTAGACCATAAAAAACTTAATAAATTATGGATTACTAAGTTATTTTTCATAGTGAAAGAAATTTTACTCAGGGTAAAATTGGTCTTACATGGTGTACTTTGGTCCATCTAATAGTAATAGGTTAGATGACCAAAAATTGGTGTAACACTCTGAGCTGATGGGAGTAAAAAAATATATGTAAAATACATATTTTTCTTAATAGAAGATTCAAAGCAGCACAATAGAAACAACGGTGGTTTTTGGCCTGGTGAAGAGTTTTCTGCTGGATATATTGTCTCTTATGTGAACGTGTTTTTGTTATGTTTTTTACTATTTCTCTCATGTTAATTTTGATCTAGCCATTTATATGGTTTATGCTCATGTTATGGTTTATATGACATGTTGTTGGTTAATGGTGCATGATTCAGTAGAGAATTTAAAACTGGTAAAAGTTGATAATAAGACACACTACTAATTCATCCCCCATCTTAGTAGTGCTCAAAGGTTTCCAAAAATTAGTATCATAGCATGGATCTTGATTCCAACTTGATCATTGGAGAGTAGATCTGGGGTTTGTTGGAAAAAAAATTATTTTATTTTTATAATGACTTCTTAAGGAATGGTTGTCCTGAATGCTGCAAATTTCAAGCTATGGAGAAAAAATGCAAAATATTTGTTTTTGTCTTGTGGATATAACAATCGGAGACTGGTGTGTGAAGGATGTGGAAAGGATCCAATTGCACCTAAAATTTTACAACAAGATGAGCAAGCTAGATGCATAATCTACAAAATATTCATGATGATGATTTGAAGAAGTTAGTAGGTATGAAATACGCCAAAGAAATGTGGGACAAGCTAGAATCCATATTTGGATATGGTACCAACAACAATAAGGAGTTTTAGAAAAATATCAACAAGAAGAATGAGCTTAAAAAACAAAAATCTCAACCACAAGAGTCTCATTCTACTAGTGAAAATTATAAAGTGGATGATGAGAAGAAACCAAAAAATCATGAACCTAAAGGTATAAATATTAATTATTTTCTTTTGAGTTAAAATTTTGATGATTCAGATTTTGATCATGCTGAAGTTCCTAGTGAAGATGAGAATGATATTAAGGTTCTTAGAGCTGATACTTCTAGACTAACAATTGCTTGCAAGGATGAATAAAAATTATTGTAGATATGTGATGACAAGGAGACCAAGCTCAAGGAAGAAATTGCCAGCTTAAAGATTAAATTGGAAGAATCATTAAAGGTTGAGGAAGGCGAGAGGAAGAAATACCAAGAAAATTAAAACGAGTATGAGATATTAGAAGTTGAAGTGGCGTCCTTGAGATTGTAGCGGAAGATGGAGAAGAACACCCTGGCCTTGGATAGTGTTGGCGAGAAAAAATTACCTAAGGTAAGGGTTGAAAACCTCAACAGAGAAAAAGAAGTCATCAACAAGAAGCATCCATTCAAGGCTGCAAACCTTATAAACTACTAAATATGGGTTTGAGATAAGTAGAGGAAGGTCCTATGTTTTATCTCGATCCCGTAGGGTTCAAACCCTCATTAGGGAATTTTGAGGTCTAAAATGGGCCTCCTAAGAAAAATGTACAACCAAAATAAACTTTATAAGAACCAATAGGATTCAATATGATGATGTCAACCATGGGGGATGATTCACCATTTTTTAAGTAAAAGGGTGAAAAGATTAAAAGATAATAAAATAATAAAACTACTTTTTCAACTTGTATTTTCAACTTATCTCCCAAATTTTTTACTCAAGTTTTGAGAAAGAGTACTTGTTGGATGCAAAATTTAATTCCTCATCCAAGGAGTACCCATGTTGCATACTTTTGATGGACCCTGCTACATGCAAAATTAGAAATACATGAAAAAATGTGATTGCAATCACGTTTTTCATGTATTTCTCATATTTCGTGTAGCAAGATCCATCGAAAGCATGCAACATGGGTACTCCTTGGATGAGGAATTAAATTTTGCATTCAACGAGTACTCCCACTTGAAACTTGAGTAAAACCTTTGGGAGTTAAGTTGAAAATACTAGTTGAAAAAGTAGTTTTTTCTTTTCTTTTTTCCATCTAAAATTTGATGATGTAATCAAATATTATTTTATTATTTCTACTATTATTTTATAATTTCCTTAGGAGGCCCATTTTAGACCTCAAAATTACCCTAATGCTACTTCCTCCAAAGTAGGAAGACCTGCAACAATATTCAGAGAAGCATATACTTGGCAAGTAATTCAAGGTGAATACATAATAAACATGTCATATCATAAATTATAAACACATAAACCATGACATATCACATATAAATCATGAAACATGAGATCATAACAAATTAGAAATGATACAAAGCTTCTTTATTGATACCAACAAATATTAGTGGAGAGATGCAACCTGCTCCAACCACAACACCAATGAAACCTTCCTTTGGATCCGTCCATCCCAAGCCTCAAAGATAACCTATTGAGCATATGCAAAAGGATGCCATATAATTATGGACGAGAATCTATGCAAGGATACAAGGGTTTTCTATGACTAGGAGTGCAAGAGGCATAGGGAAAATTGGACTTGATATAGGGACCGAAATGAATATAATGTCAATATCCTTTTTCCTTGATTGTAATTAGGCCATCACATGAGGTGTATAAATACCACAAGAAATCAGTTGATTTAGTTAGGCCATGAGTTCCTGTAGATGGGCTTCTAGTCAAACCCATAAACCACACACAAATAATAGGATATTCTTTAATTTTTTCATATATTTAATAATATATGTGGGTTCTATGTTATGGTACCCATGTGTACGCATGCTCTTGATATGGCAGAGTCATGTATGGAATCCAAAATTGTAGGTTTTAACCCTGTATAGAAATTATATGAAAACGAATCTTAAAAATAGAAAAAAACAATAGCGAGAGCATAAAACATAAAACACATAAACACATAGATTTCCCCCTGGATCCCAAATTAGGACGACCAGCTTGATTTTTCATTATATTCCTTTTAGAGTTACAACACACATATATATACATGATGAAGCATACATAAACCCCAATCCATTAACCCTGGATTAGAACATAACCGTAGTTCCCTTGATCAGATCTACAAAATACTAGGGGCTGAAAACCATCATGCCCCAAAACCATGTGCAAACCCATGCACAAAACCATGGGTGGGTCAGCCCACCGGAAAATTAGTCGTGGAAATAATATAACACAAACCAAAAATTCTTTCACTTTTTGTTTTCTTTCTACAGGGGCTACATGAGAGCTGAGTCATTAGCCCAGCTTTACAACACCCATTGTTTCTCTACACCAAGAGAACTTCTGAGTGCTCACAAACTTTGTCAATGCATCTGCAACATTCTTCAAAGTGTCCACCTTTACCAGCAACACCCTTTTAGCCTCAACCATATATCTCACAAATTCATATTGAACATCAATGTTCTTTGTCTTTGAATGATAAGCAGGATTCTTAGCCAAGAAAATTTCACTCTCGCTATCACAGTCTATCCTTATAGCTTTCTACACCAACCCCATACTTGAACACAATCTCTGCAACCAAACTGCTTCCTTGCTTGCATGAGTGGCTTCCATGTATTCTGCCTCTATAGTTGAAAGAGCCACTATAGAATGTCTTTTACTCATCCAACTGACTGCACCTCCAAATAGGCTAAACACATACCGAACTAGTCAAATATAGGCTAGTTTCTAACAGCTATTTTCAACCGCTTTCTCTGGGAAATGACGCATCCCTACTATTTATTCAATGTGATCTGTTCATTTCTTCACCTTGTCCTGAAGATGAACCACATTAGATGGTTCAAAACTTCTACCTAATCCTAATGATGTGATTAATCCAAAAGATATTCTATATACCCACTTGTAGATCTTCTTTGGTCCAGATCTCCAACCCAGTCATCATCAACAAAACCACGAATGTCCAACACTCTTTCAAATCCTGGTCTTCCCTGGTAGCACAAGCCATAATCACTAGTGCCACACAAATATCTGAAAACCCGCTTCCCTACTGTCTAATGCTCCTTCCATGGGTTTAACATAAACCTGCTCAATACTCCCACTGTATGTGCAATGTCTGGTCTAGTACAGACCATTGCATACTTCAGGCTACCCACTGCACTTGCATATGGAACACAGGACATATCCTCCTCTTCTTCTTGTGTCTTGGGACACTATTCAACAGACAGCTTTGTACCTACAGGAATCATAACATTCACCAATTTACTATCCTGCATATTGAACCTCTGCAATATAGTCTGAACATACTTCCTTTAGTTTAAACAGAGCTTCCTCTTTGCCAGATCTCTCTTAATTTCCATGCCCAAAATATAGTTTGCAACACCAATATCCTTCATGTCGAATTTGGAGAACAACTGAGTCTTCAAATCTTGGATAATTTCTTTGTCATTTCCAATCAACAACATATCATCCACATACAAGACCAAATAAATAACACGGTCACCAATTAATTTAAAATAAACACAATGATCCTCCTTGCTTCTCGTGAAGCCAATTCCCCGTATATAGGTATCAAATTTCTGATACCACATCATTGGTGATTGTTTTAACCCATACAAAGACTTCTTTAACCTGCATACCAGCTCTTTCTTCCCCTTCACCATAAATCCTTCAGGTTGTTTCATGTAGACCTCTACTTCCAGATCCCCGTGAAGAAATGTTGTCTTCACATCCATCTGTTCTACCTCAAAATCAAATGCAGCAACAACAGATAAAAGTAATCTAATAGAAGTAACTTTGGAAACAGGAGAAAAAATATCACCAAAATCAATTCCCGGCACCTGGGAATAACCTTTTGCTACCAACTGAGCTTTGTATATCTCCACCTTGCCTTCTACATTCATCTTCTTCTTAAACACCCATTTTCTCTCGATGGGATTTCTTCTAGCTGGGAAATCCACCAGATCCCATGCCTCAATTTTATGCAAGGATGCCATTTCATCAACCATGGCCTCCTTCCAGAGTTTTCCGTCCTTTGAATCTATTGCCTCCCTGACGATTTTGGGATCATCATCAGTTATAGTTAAAGAAAAATTTGAATAGAAAATAGATGGACTATACCTTTTTGGTTGTCTTCTTTCCCAATCTGATATTCTCATAGATGGAGTTTGTGGCTCTTCCTCTTCTGAGTCTTCTTCTGTTGTATAGTCTGATTCATCCTCCTTTAGCTCAAACTCTATCTTCTAAGGTTCCTTTGGTAGGAATTCATGTTTAACAATATCTTTCACCTCTCTAAACACCACATCTTGGCTATACACAACCTTCTTTGTTTCCGAGTTCCAAAGCTTGTAACCCTTTAAACCATCCTTATACCCAATGAAGATGCACCTTTTAGATTTATTATCCAACTTGCTCATTTTCTCCTTTGGAACATGTACATATGCATCACATCCAAATAACCTCAGATGTGAAAGAGAGGGTTTCTTACCAGTCGATACCTCATGTGGAGTCTTATCCTACAACGTTGATGAAGGTGATCTGTTAACCAAGTAACATGCAGTCTCCACTGCCTCTGCCCAAAATTCTTGTCCTAACCCGGTACCTCTAAGCATGCTTCTTGCCTTTTCCATCAACGTTCTATTCATTATTTCTGTAACTCCATTTTTCTGAGGGGTGTATGGAGTAGTCTTATGTCGTGCTATACCACACTTCTTACAGAACTCTTCAAATTCCTTCTTGCAGAACTCCCCACCATTATTTGTCCTCAGCACCTTTATCTTCTTCTCTGTCTGGTTTTCCACCATAGCCTTAAATTCTTTAAATCTGTCAAAGACTTCAGATTTCCTCCTCAAGAAATATATATATGTATTCCTTGAGAAGTCATCTATGAATGAAACATAGTACACCGAATTACCGAGTGATGGAACCGACATATGTCCAAACACATCACTGTGCACAACCTCTAATATCTTGTTCGCCCTCTTAGCACCAGAAGGAAAACTCACCTGATTCTGCTTCCCATACACACAATGTTCACATAAATCGAAATCCGGAGAGCTATTGGACATACCTTCTACCATACCATTTCCATGTAGTATCCGAAGGCCCTTCTCTCCAATATGTCCAAGCCTTTGATGCCATAGCATGGCATTTTCTCTAGATACCACTAGGCTTTCCACTCCACTTTCAGGAACCGCAGAACTGTTACACCCATCAATAACAGTGCTACCTTGTAGCTTGTACAGAGTTCCAATCTAAACTCCCCACATTAATACCAGTGCTCCCCAAACCATCTTATAGGTATCTTTCTTGAACACTGTTTTTACACCTGCATCATCCATCTTGCTTACGGAAATCAGATTTCTGGCCAATGCAAGAATGTTCAGAACACCAAGAAGTGTTCTAATCCTTCCACCTTGCAACTTCAGCTTCATTTTTCCACGTCCGACGATTTTGGCCTTCCTAGCATCCCCTAAGAAGACATCGCCACCATCATACTTCTCATACTCGTAGAACCACTCCCTATGGGGAGTGAAGTGAAAGGATGCACCTGAGTCAATCAACCATGACTCATGATCTAGATGTGTATTTGAAGAAGAAGCCAAATACACATACCCACCTTCATCTGAGGTGGATTTTTCCTCTGTAGAAGGAGCATCATCAGATCCCTTTCCTTTCTCAAGAGCTTTAGATCTGCAATCCTTTTTGTAATTCCCTTCCTTTCTACATTTCCAACACACCTTTACAAACTTTCCAAGATATTTAGATCTCCCTCTAGATTTATATCTCCCACTCAAAACCTTATTCTTGTTTCCATTTTGGGACCTTCCTCGTACAGATAAGGCATCTCCATTCTGACCCTCCACATTTCTCTGTATCATTTCCTCCGACAAAAAGGCTGAGACAATATCATCAAAATTCAAGGTAGTTGTATTGCTACCTATTGCAATAACCAGACTATCCCATGAGTCTGGTATAGAACACAACAAACTGATGCACTTATCTTCATCTGAGATTTTAATATCAATAGATGATAGCTGACTTACCACAGTATTGAAGGCGTTCAGATGCTATGTCACCGAGTCTCCATCCTTCATCCTTAGGTTTTCCGTAGGAAAAATTCATTCACCAAAGATTTAGATTGGTACAAAGTCCATAGCTTGTCCCACAAGGTCTTCGCCATAGCTTCTCCATATACATTCAAAAATACTGAATCTGAGACACACAACCGTATTGTGCTCTTTTCCTTCCAATCCAATTTCTTCTAGTCTTCATCTAACATTTCCATTGGTTTAGTACTCAGATCTACCGCGATCCACTGATCTTTATCCACCAGCAGATCCTCCATCTTGAGCTTCCACAACTCAAAACTCTAACCATTATATTTCGCGATCTCTATCTTCCCACCACTTGCCATCTTCTTTCACCGCAAGAATCGATCTCGCAGATCTCCCACTGAGTAGGGTCTACCTCAGGCCCGAGAAAAAAAATCCTCAGTAGAAAAGGCGTCCCCTTGAAGCCGAAACTGCTCTGATACCAAATGTAGGTTTTAACCCTGTACAGAATTTATCTGCAAACGAATCTTAAAAACAGAAAATAAACAATAGCGAGAGAATAAAACATAAAACACATAAACACAGATATTTTCCCCTGGATCCCAAATCGGGACGACCAGCTTGATTATTCATTATATTCCTTTTAGTGTTACAACACATATATATACATGCCAAAGCATACATAAACCCCAATCCATTAACCCTGGATTAGAACATAATCGTAGTTCCCTTGACCAGATCTACAAAATACCAGGGGTCGAAAACCATCATGCCCCAAAACCATGTGCAAACCCATGCAAAAAACCATGGGCGGGTCTGCCCACTGGAAAATTAGTCGTGGAAATAATATAACACAAACCCAACAAAAATATTGTTTTTAATATAGGATCAAGTCTGTAAGGGAAAGGGATACCCAAAGGCATACAGGAGTGTCATAAATATAAGAGTGGTAAATGTTGCTATAACATATGCCCCCTAATATATGAGATCAGAAAGGGTACATGGTGGCCGCAATTTATTAAGTATAAACAAAGAGATCATTTGAGAACCTGTGAGGATATCACTAGATTCTAGCTTGTTGAATACATGTGGAAGGAGTAAAAAATAAGACTCATGTCTAAGGCGAGCATACCCATGCTCAAATATAGTAAATAATGTCTATTGATCAAGTAAAAAGTATATCCAACATGTATACATTAGTGTACAGAAATAATTGAAGAATACATAACGGATATTCTAATCATAGCGGCAAAGGAACACATCAGAGCTATGTATCAATATCACATATAGAATAAAGTTTGATCACTGATACTCAAGGAATGTATGATCACTTAGCACGTAAGTGATCCTCATAAGTACCAAGTCATATAGCTAGAATAGTGGTATTGAATAAACTTGAGTGCCAACATGCAACATGTTGTTGTGATGAACTACAACATATAAGGGTAGATGGTATCGCTAGAAGAAAACTGAAGGAGTTTTCTTGTGAAACAATATCTTGACACAACTCAAGGTCTTCACTAACTGCATATGGTACATTTATACCCTATGGGAATAAATGAGTTGAATTTGACCATGTGAGAAATCATTTAGTTATTGGTCATTGATATATGATGTTAACAAACACGAGACAACTCACTGATAATGATGATGAGATTTAAGGTACCCCGGTCCAATCTAACAAGTGAGAATAAATGTGTTGAATTCAAACACTTGAGACAATAGACCTGTTATCACTCCACCGGATCTCTGTGGCTAAGAAAGATACCAACAAAGGTAACCACTGACCAATATTTTGCCAAGTAGCTAGCCCAACTAGGTAGGAGAGGGCTCTCTCCAAGAGATCACAACCAAGATAACTGAATAAAAAGGATTTTAGGCTAGGTATAGTAGCACTAGGGTTTTGATTGATTTATTTTTGAGTGCTGGATGGTGAATAGGCTAGGGAAGAACTAGGGCAGGGAAAAAGAGGATCAGAATTGCAGAGATATGATGGGGCAAGGTAGGCATGTACTTTAACACTTTTCAAGTATCTTGATGGAGTGGATTAGGCTACTAGGGTTTCAAAAAAGAGCATGGAAATCATGAATTATTTTCAATTAGAATAAAATGAAACAAGACTATAATAATTCCTCCAAAACAAAGCATCAACTAATGAATTATGTCTATCTAACTTAGGAATCATTAACATTTAGAGATATCATGAATATGGAAATCATAATACATAAAAACTTGTAAACATAAGAGGCAACAATGTTAAAACACATTACCACATGGATCCCACCAAAATAGCTGCAACTCTGTCTATTAGTTCCTGCCAAAAAGTCTAATTACACTAGTGTTCAAAGATCATTTAGACAACATCTGACCCTTGCAATGACAAAGGAAATGAAAGATATAGACCAAAAAAAAAATTTCCCACTCTCAAGGGTCGAATCCATGACTTGTGGAGCTGTTCCCAAAAGTCCTCAACCGGAATCCTAATGACTAGGGAGGTCAAAAAAATCATCCCTATATTTGATGAAACTGATTCACTTGACACAAAATTATTTATTTACTTGATGTATCTACCTCTAGTAACTATACATGATATAATTACATTTAATTTTTACAATTACATCAATACATATCCTTGGAATCCATCAATCAACTAAGAAATTTTGTAAATTCTGAAGAAATCAGTCAACTGTAAAAAGCGCAACGTGCTTGAGAAAAGCGCGGCATGCCTAGTAAAATGCGCAGCATGGGCATTCAAATCCACTTTTGAGTGACTTCCTAAAGTCCAAATTGGGCCCAAGATGGTTCATTGGAAATATATTCCAGTCCAATTGTCAAAATTTTCTTTAAGTTATAAAAATGATGGAGTGAAGCCCCTAAAAATGCAATCTCCCAAGGCTGGTAAAAAAGCGCAGTGTGAGGCTAAAAAAGGAGGTAGAAAGGTGGTTTGTGAGAGGTTTTTTACCTGTTCCACCTGTCAAAAGCTTTGTTTTTGGTGTGCCAGTAGTCAAAATTTGATGTAGACATCATTATCTGTCCAAATATGAAATTTTTTTCTCATTTAGAGGCTTCCAAAAAAATTGCAGCATGGTCCACGCTACGCTTTTTGCAGGCTGACTGTGCAAAAATTATGTTAAAATTCACAAAAATGCCCGAAAACACACAAAACTTTCCCAAAAAACTTAAAAATAGCTAGATGAAGTGTTGATGATGTAGGTCAAGCAACTAAGGAGGCATCAGCAAGTAACTCAAGTTTGTCCTTCTCCTTTTGACTGATTATAGTTTCCTTGAGTTTGTTCTTCAATTGCTTGATCCTGATATGGAAAATCTTGTTTCTAGTGTTGTAGAAGTCAACCATGTGCCAAAGAATCTAACTTTCCTTGTTGGATTTATGAAGGAACTTCTCAAGGTGTATGTTCACTCTGTCAAGCCACACTTCTTTGTCATCATTGATTTCTCTTGCAATTCTCTCCTCAAAGGTGAGTTCTTCTGCCTCATGTTTTTCCTACTCCAATGCTCTCTTAAGACCTCTTGTTTTTTGTCTCTTCTTGGTGATCTAAGCCTCATCATGATCAGACTCATCAAGTGCCATCATTTCTTTGCCTTTTTTATCTTTCCTCTTAGCCTTCAACAAGTATATTTCCAAGAGAACTTGTTTATCTTTCAATTTTTTATTTTCTTGCTCAAGGAAGGAGATGACAAATTGTGCCCTTTACAAATGATCCTGTAGCCCTCTGATTGTGGTATATTTCTCTTTGATGACTAGATTTGAGGTTTCATGATCATATTGGACATCCAAGGCCACCTGGTCAAACTCCTTTTCTTCCTCATGATGAAGGGCTTCCTTCTCTTGAACAACTTCCTCCTACTGCTTTTGATATCCATATTTTACTGATATAGAAGGTAAGGCCCCTTCCACAATCTGTGGAGCAAACAATTTCCATATCCTCTCTGGTAGGTTTTTACCACTTTGTCTTCTTTGGTTTTCTTCACTATATCCCTACTAGATACCCTAGTTTTCTTGTGAGAAACTGATGCTAGTGGTGGAATAGGTCTAGCAGGCTGATTTGGTGGTGTAGTGAAGACATCTGCCTTAATGAAAGTCTCTCATTCAATGTTTAGCTACTTAAGGTGGTGAATGACAATGATTTTTATCAGTGAATGATGAAAGAGGTTGTTCATTTGAAGCTCATACTCTCTGTTCTACACTATGTAGGCCATCCTATCAATGCTCCTGTACAAATAGTAGGGAAGGTTGAGCAATTTCACCCTAGTGAAATGCATGAGAAACCTGATGTAAAATAATCCACATGCCAAGTCTTTCATGTCATCATGATAACATAACATCATTGTTAATCACCACATTCTGAATAGTAAATAATTGCATGCCCATGCATGTCACAAAATCTATATGTGATTACCACATAAAATACCCTCATAAGTTATAACATCAACATATCAACATCAAAGACATATCATGACATCACATAATAAACTAACCACATGTCAATATAACGTCAAATCATAACATCATATTTCCTATGCATATCATATTCATCCTGAGCATACAACATCATTTTCATAACAACTATATAAATAAGAACCACATGTGCATCATTATCCTCTCATCGGAATTGTGTCCAATTACCACGTACCCTCACACCATGCACCATCCCCACAATGTTATACTTCAAAATTTCCATGTTGACATAACAAATATTTGAAACCATAAGCTCATACATAGTACCATAGTGTATGAATACAATTGATCTATTTTATTACCAATTTACATTTCAAAACAAATAATATTAAATAATAGACAAACACAATAATGAACTATTGACTTATAAATTCTATCACTAAATTGTAATTCAAAACAAACTTTAAAACATAATTATAGGTTATTAATAACCAATAATTTTTTAATACTTTAAATATCTACAAAACTAATAAGAATTAAAATAAATATTTATAATAATTAATTAATACCTATATAAGTAATACAAAAACCCTTGTATTTGTCTCTACTTGCATGCTTTAAAAGTAATATTACATAGTATTATTAAGGGATTTAAAATTTTAAATGAAGTAAGAATTTTTTATTTTGAAGGTTTGTGTTTGGGCTATAAGCTTTCTCACAGGTTTACAACATTGTATGGACCATTTCACACCATCCCAGTTCTTTCAGTATTTTAGAGGATGGCTAAAGATAATAAAATCTTGGAGCGTTGTGCTTCTGCACTGTGATTCCACACACACCGTATTTTCACCATATCTCTTAAAATATGTACCTATTTGCCATGAATTTTTTACAGTAGATGCATGGTGGTGAAATGAATAATATCACTTAATTTTAGGTCAAAATACTTCTCGATATTCAAGAAATGATCCAATGACATATACAACCATTTTTGGATTTTCTTGAGATCCATGAGTCTGATTTGGCTGAAAAAAATTGTGGAGAATTTTATAATGATATTCACTTTGTATTAAAAAATCAACTCAATAAGGCTTACCTTTTGGAAGATATTCAAAAAATAATAGTCGTAGTGCTTTTGGAAAGTTTCACTTCAAGACTAATTTTAGACCAAATGGGGATGTATTTTGAAAAATTAAAAGAGGTTTTTGTTAAGAAAGATTCAAATTAAAAAAACCTCCTTCCATTTATTCACAGGTGTCATATATTGGAAGTTTTGAATGAATCTTTATAGCCTATTTTCCAGATTTTGTTATTTCCTGTTTTAGGCATGATTTTTGGGTGCCTATTTCAAGGATCTGGAGAGTCATTTTCAAAAACCGAGAGAGTTTTCTGCCAATAACAATCTCATGTACAAAAGTCTCCTTCATTTTTGTAACAACTATCATGGTTCAAGAGATACAAGTTAATATTGGACCCATACTTTCCCGAAATTCAGTCCCTATTCCTAGAAAGTAGTTCCAAATTTAATGTAATTGATTCTATCTTTAAATTACTATTTTTTCAAATTTATTTGATTAAATTCCAATAAGGAAAATTATTGATAAATTTGATTAAGTATTTTTCTCAATTTTTTACCTAGAGGTCACTTAGAGTCGAAACCTCCTCTGATACCATATGTAACAACCCCGATTTAAACTATACACATAATTACATCAACATATATGATTTATAATCAATACATGAACTATTAACAAGCTATAATAGCAATTTCAGAAACACGATCAAAGACAAGTATTCGTAACAACGATATTCCTTCCTTGAGAATCTGAAGCTGAACGTTATTTGAATTCCATTAAACCATAACAAATATTTTGGAGATGACTCTCCACCCAACCGTACGCTCAGCTGCACGTATTCTTTCTACACCGGGGCAACCCCGAGCCCTCAATCCACGTATTACTGTCAAAGAATCATTTGTCTCACCATACGTTTCTCCCAAGAGAATGGATGAACGAATGAGGAATCTCATCTTACTTCACGTCTATTAAATAGACCAAACAATGGAAAGTTGTCTGCATGCATACATTCCATGAGTCAACATACATATTTTATTTTTTTATTTTAAGTTTTACTTAATTTAACATTTCTCTTAATTTATCTTTCTTATTTTATTCCTTTTTACTTTTTGTTAACTTTACTTATTTTTATAGTTCTCTTGATTTAACTCTTTCTTATTTTATTTTATTTTTTTGTGAATTTTACTTATTTTTACTATTTCTTATAGTTAAATTTAATATATATTTACTTAGAACTTTAGTATTATTATTTTATTTATTATTGTTATCATATTATCTTCATTATTTATTATTTATTTACTATTATTATCATTTCTTTATGTTTTACTATTCTTTTACCATTATTATATTTTCTTTATTGTTAATAATTTATTATATTATATTATTTTTATTAATATTAGGGGTCACTAGATAGAAGCGCAACGCTTTAAGATTATACAATCTCTGGTCATCCTCTGAACCACTGAAAGCAATGGGCTTGTGTGAAATTGTCCATACAATGTTGTAAACCCATGAGAAAGCTTCTAGGCCAAACAAAAACCTTCAAAATTCAAAAATCTGAACTCATTTAAAATTTTAAATCCCTTAATAATACGATGTAATATTACTTTTAAAGCATTCATGTAGAGATAGATACAAGTGTTTGTGAATTATTTATATAGGCATTAATGGATTCTTATAAATATTTGTTTCAATTCTTATTAGTTTTGAAAATATTTAGAGTATTACAAAATTAATAGTTATTAATGGCTTAGGGTTATGCTTGAAAGTTGGTTTTGAATTACAATTTAGTGATAGGATTTATAAGTCAATAGTTCATTATTGTGTTTATTTATTATTTAATATTATTTATATTTTGAAATGTAAATTAGTAATAAAATACATAAATTTTATTCATACACTATGGTACTATGTATGAGGTTATGGTTTCAAATATTTGTTATGTCAACATGGAAATTTTGAAGTATAATGTTGTGAGGATGTTGCATGGTGTGAAGGTATGTGGTAATTGGACACAATTCCGATGAGAGGATAATGATGCATATGTGGTTCTTATTTATATAGTTGTTATGAAAATGATGTTGTATTCTCAAGATGAATATGATCTGCATGGGGAATATTATGTTATGATTTGAGGTTATATTGACATGTCGCTAGTTTACTATGTGATGTCATGATATGTCTTTGATGTTGATATGTTGATGTTATAACTTATGAGGGTATTTAATGTGGTAATCACATACAGATTTTGTGACATACATGGGAATGAAATTATTTACTATTCAGAATGTGGTGATTAATAATGATGTTATGTTATCATGATAACATGCAAGACTTGGCATGTGGATTATTTTTTATATTATGATGTTATATCTAATGCATTGGATGTATCTTGAGATGTGGTTATTGAAAAGAAATCCACAAATGCGCCGAGCGGGCCAGATTATTTGATGATCTCATGGGAGCCCATACCTACGAGGGAGAATATGTAACATCATATGGGCTGGGGATGAACTCAATGAACACTATATAGTCCAGTGATTCCTTTGTCTTGAATAAATCTTGATGGATAGATCTTAATGGGCTACGGGAGCATCTTGAGGAGGCAAAGTGACTGATATTATAGGTCAAGTGCCTGATATTGGATTGGGATTCCGAAGTCTAGTGGGGGTGTAAGGACTTTGATGCCTGGGGTTGTGCACCTTAGTGAGTGTGGAGGGAGTGGGTCAGCCTTGCGAGATGCCCATAATCATTG
The DNA here is from genome assembly GCA_034641835.2 of Pinus albicaulis. NCBI lineage: Eukaryota > Viridiplantae > Streptophyta > Pinopsida > Pinales > Pinaceae > Pinus > Pinus albicaulis. The sequence continues at coordinate 1,549,565,178 of CM076579.1, read as the reverse complement.
AGTATTGGGACTGAATGCCTGTCTTGGGGCATATGAGGTCTGAGTCGGACGCGAGCCTTGGGGCCAACCTTGGGCTATGGTACAGACCAATGAGGCTTATGCTTGGTTCTGAAAGTGAGAAAAATGACAAATATTCCTTGGGATTTCCCGGGTGTTGTGGAAACTTCCGATGTGTGTTGGTTATAGTTCAACAGAGGGTGTAGGGAAAATGTGAAGTAATAAATGAATAAACAAATAAAAAATTAAATGATTCAACTTAACTTCGGGAAAAATTTCCTTAAAGAGGGAGACTATGTAATATCCTCTAATAATAGTAATAAATAATATAATATAATATTAAAATATAAGAAAATAAATAATAAATATTAAAGAAAAGATAATAATAGTAAATAAATGTGAAGATAATATAATAAAAATAAATAAATAAAATAATACACTGAAGTTCTAAATAAAAATATACAAAAGTAAACAATAAAAATAGTAAAAATAAGTAAAGTTGACAAAAAGTAAAATAAAATAAGAAAGAATTAAATCAAGAAAAATATATATTTTTTAAAAACAATTAAATTTAACAAAAAAGTAAAAAGGAATAAAATAAGAATGAGTTAAATTAAGAGAAATATTAGATTAAGTAAAACTTAAAAGAAATAAAAGTTGCATGTTGACACATGGAATGTGTGCATGCAGACTTCTTTCCTTGTTTGGTCTTTTTAATAGACGTTGAGGAAGATGATATTCATCATTTTTTCATCCATTCTCTTGGGAGAAAAGTATTGTGAAACAAATGATTCCCTGGCAGTAGTACGTTGATTGAGGGCTCGAGGGTGGCCAACCGTAAAAAGATTACGTGCAGCTAATCTTCCGGTTGGGTAGAGAGTCGTCCCCAAAATTTTGTTGCAGTTCGCAGAATTCAAAGAGCATTCAACTCCAAAAGCGCAAGTAAGAAATATTGTCAATACAAGTAAGTAATCTCTACTCATGGTATTTAAAAATCTATTTTAATTATTAATTTTAATTTTCAAATTATTACATATCTTTATTTACCATTTATATTTTAATTTTTTTTTATATTTTTTTAATTTCATATTTATAAAAAAAATACAAATAATTTAATAAATTAAGCTTGAAAATTTTATAATCCACTTTTTGTATATCCTTATCCATAAAAAAAAAAATCTTTTACTCACTCTTGAGCAAAAAAAACATATAACACATTATATTGTAAATTTAAAATATAAAATTTTAATTACAATATACCTATGTTGCACAAGTTTTTGGTACGTCGATACTTCGGATACGAGGGAACAAGTATCAGGTACGGCTAGAAGCTTTGCCCAAATTTACAGGAAACGTCAAGTTGGGAGCGACAATAATATAATATATTAAAAATAAAAATAAAATAATTAATTTATTTCCATCCAAACCTTTCCAATTAAATTCAATCAAATTCAATCCTACAATGAAATATGTAAAATATTGAACTTTGAAAAAGTGGGACAAAAAATCAAAATGTTAATTCATCAACAACTTGCCAATGAAATTCCTTTCCAACAAAGAAACATGCAGAACTCCTAAAACTAGAAAATGGTTATTATTACTTGATTATTATGTGATATCATGCAACACTATTATATTCAATTTCGAAATTCAAGTTTGGAAATTTATAAAATGAAACTTACTAACACGCTACTCTTTCTCTTTCTAACCATCATTGTAATTTGTTGAATATTATCATTGAAGCTTCAATATAGACTTCAAGAAAGTAGACTTATATGCAATTGTTGAACTTCAAGATTTGCAACAGAAGTTGCCCAGGAATGACTGGAAAATGTCTATATTTTGTTGAAACCTTTGCTACATCCCCACATCTCTATTGCTTTACAGATCCCATGTAGTCCAACCCCCTAACCTATCATGCATCAATTAGAAAATAAAGAAATGGTACCTTATCTACTCAAAATAGGTACCAGAAAGGTGAAAATCTACTCAGAAACACCAAAATTTGTTGTAATGAAGCATCTGCTCAAAATAGGTACCCGAAACGCCAAAATTTGTTGTAACGAAGTTCCCAGAAAGCTCCAAAGTACCCTTTGAAGTTCCCAACGATTTTGAAAAGTTTCCTACCAGCTTTCAAACTCCCAGGAGCACAGGAACGTGGAGTACATGCTTTTGAATAGTTAAGAGCAATACCCATGTTACTATGCAATATACCATAGAAAAAAAATTATAATTTATTTTAATTCTATAAGAAGCATAAACTTTTATAAATATAGAAAAATCTAGAAAACTCAACTCCACATCAATGCATTGTGAATACTTCTTTAATATGAATAAAAAGTTTATACCGCTCAACCCACACAATAGCCAGAGCCTTACACTCTAAGTCAAGTCTTATTTCCACATTATCTGTATCATATATCGAGGAGAAAATGTCAACAAAAAATTTATTTGAAATGCGTTTCTCGATATCATCATCATGTGTAGCATACTCCATCGGGCATAAAAATAATTATTTTCTTTATCTTTTCTATAGACAAATGCATCTATATTTTAACAAGGGCCACATTAGTGGCTGAAGTCCCTGCCAACAAAAGGCGAAATTAAGACTATCCCAGTGACTGAGATTATTGTTGGTGGAAATACATTCCGTGATGGTATGAGACTTGAATTTGGATTCAGAATAACAAACTCTTTTAACACAAATGATTAAAAAAATTGAATGGTGATCAATGGTAATATTTTAGTAACTTTCCGCAGAATAGTTAGAGATTTCTCATAGTATTAATAATTATTAATTTTAAATTTGAATTTATTTTTATTATAAAATTTTGAATGATATAAATTTAAACGCCGTAGTCTAACTAGCTAGAGGAATCGCTCTGAAAATCATGAAAATTCCGATAAGATTTTCAGAAAATCCGGCAGGAATTTTTCTAAGTCTATGTTATAACTATCAAAGTTTAATATTTTGGGTGTCCTACAGGTTTTTGATGGTGCTGAATCCATTTCCAATGTCAAAATCAGGATTCAAACACTGTTTCTGCAAGAATTTTTAAATTTTTTTGGCCCGGATTCCGGCCAATTTTGACCGTCCGGGCAATTCCTCCGGCTTGTTAGACGACTCCAATTTAAACAATCCAAATTCAATAATGGTATATATTTTTATTATAGTTATTTAATAATTTCTTTAAATTTCTAAAAAGAAATGGATTTAATAATTAATAATTTTAAATTTGAATTTATTTATTTTATAAGTTTTTGAATGATATAAATTTAAACAATAAGGGTATATATTTTTATTACATTTATTCTATAATTTTTTTAAATTTCAGAAAAGAATTAGAAGTCTTTAAATATTGTAAATATTGTAATTTCATCGAAGAAAAATAAATTATAATAATTAAGAGAATTAACCACAAACAAAAATTTGAACTATTTATTCAAAAAAATTATACAAAAATTTGAACTATGTAAACTATACATTCAATCATATCATGTAGAGTATCAAGCATGGCATAGTTTCCATCTAAAATTTCCTACCCATTCATTTGTCCACATACCCTATTCAAAGATTATTAATTAGATTAATAATAAAATCAATAGTGGTCAACTAATCCATCGATTTCTATAGTCTGAGTTAATGTTTCTCATGATTATGAGGAAGTAAAACCGGTTTGATCTATTTATAACATTAACTGGGCAGAAGAGCACAACAGATTGAAACATTCAGTCCAATGATTTCACAAATTATGTTTCAGAGACACGTACTTGTCTCACGTCAAGATCTGATTTCATCGCATTTTAGATGTTTGTCTCATAATACTCAAGAAACTGTTCCTGGGTACACTCCTGCAAAGACAATAACTTGGCATAAAATTAAATTACCAGAAACTGTGAGGTGCTTATCCACCTGGGTATAGAATGTAATTATTCAAGGATATGATTTTATATATTTTTTTAATAATGAAAAATAAAATAGAATGAATAAATTCTTCCAAATCACATATAATGGATAAATAAGCCAAATTGCAAGAAACAAAATTATGACAACATGAAACATGCAAAGTTAAATCTAATTTATGGATTCTTTCACATTTATCACTATCACTAGAAAATGTGCAAAATTCATGTATCACACTAATTCGGAAAGAATAAAAATTTGAAATATTTTCTTTTTCATTTTTAAAATTACTTCCCATTCAACGATCCTCGTAACAAATCTGAAATATTTTTGTTCACCTTTATTTTTTAATTGCTTCCCAATCAACTATCCTGGTAACACTAATTAATTCTATCATGTTTATATCTTTTGTGTGAATGACATGATCCATGTAATTCAAAACTAATATTGCATCTTCATCATACCTAGGCTATCAACTTCTTTCGTTAGCATTAGGTCCTACTATTTTAAAAAAGTTTTATAGGGCATAATAGTACTACAGTTGAAAAAAAGAGTTATAGGAGAATTTTCTTTACATGTGCACAACACTAGACTTTAAAACAATTTGTTGAAAGGTGCAAGTGCATTCATGCTATACTAATTTTTTTTTACAAAATGACATATATTATCATGTCAAGAAGGTTTCAGCACATCCTGAAAAAAAAAATTACAAAATGACATCTATTATCATGTCAAGAATGTTTCAACACATCATGTGTCTTACATGTTATGTTATACCAAAAGAAAATTACAAAATGACATATATTGTCATATCAAGAAGGATTTGGGACATCCTTGGTTCTACATGTTATAAATGGGACCATTGATAAAATTTGTAAACTGTGAGTGGCCAACTTGAAGGATAAGGCCATCAACAACACAAATTTTACAGAAGCTCACTTGACTATGCATCCTTAGCGTCATTAGATGATAAACCATAATTACAGATTTAGTGAGGCACGTGTAAGCTATGCTCATATTAAATATTAAGGTAAGACATCATTTTCACAAGTCACAATAATACTCTCTAAAATTAAATCAGACCATGGACCCCACATGAGGGCCACTTGCTTTATCACTCAAACAAAATAAACCATGCAAACTCAAAAAAAACAATCATGAAAACCTGCACGATGCCACGTGAAGTTGTAGCATGTGAACATATCCTACTTTTCCCTTGCTTCTGGGGTTACCTTAGATTATGGTTTATACGCTTGTTGTCCTTGTTCATTTTCTTAATCTATTGAACTATAGGAATTTACTAATGCTTTTGGTGCTTCAATCCCTATGACTATTTTTAGACATTGACTACCTACATATGGTGAGTAGGATGCTTACTCACTTGAATGTATGTAATGTTCCAAATTTTTGCAAATAAATTGGAACATTAATTTTTGCTCATATTATTTAGCAGATAAATAAAATGGGTAAGGAGACCCATTTACATAAATAAAATTCCACATGAAGTGAGAAGGGATCCATGGAATAGCCATTTTTGCACCTCCTAGTTTGAAAAGGGGGCAAACACATGAGGATGAGGCCATGTTGACTAAGTCAATAGTGTAGCACAAGAGGGTGTAGCTTGCTTGGGAAGACAACACAGTTAGAGAGGGAAGAAGATTCCTTGTGTGATAAACCCTAATTGGGTGGGGTCCATGGCATAGAGGCATCAATTTGCATATAAGGAGGATGAGGAAGCCATAGAGAGCATCATTGAAGATTTGGACTTTGAGTCTATTTGCAGCCTCTAGCTGTTCAGCTAAGTTGCAGTGCCTTTGGCACGAGGGATTCCTATTTAGGAGTTCCTCTCCTCCCTTGAGTAGCTCAAGGAGGATTGCTCTTCATTTCTCCATATCCAAGCATTTGGCCATAGCCACTTCTTCATCTATAGCACAGTCACTGGGTTGTGTTGCAGGTGTTGCTGTGGAGGAGATTCCACAACACCATTCCTTGTATTATTTCTCATAGGAGGGAGTTCCTATTCTTTAGGAAGATCAGCAAGGAGGGTTTCTAGAGCTGATTTGCATATTTTGGCATAAGGCCAAGCTTCTCCCACCTTCATCAGCGCAGTCCCTTCCATAAACTACTTTATCTCAGAGTTTGTCTACAGTGGGGGTTTTCTCCATCATTTTGGAGGAAGAGATTTCTTGTGTCGGGATCAACCTTGCACTTAAGGAATCCATTGGAGGGGGTTGTTACAATTTGCAGGCCATATTCATTCTCCTCCTTCTATTTTATATTTGAGTTGCTACTGCTACCCAGCAACTCCGGCATTATTGTATCTTCATATTTTGTACATCTATTATAGCCAATCCTTTAAAGGATTGTTGTAGTGTTGTTTTCAGGGGTTGAGAGCTTGCTCCCCTCATTTCTTGAGCTATTATTGTAATATAATTTCATTGCCATTTTACATGTTGCAGTGTCTCCATTTGACTGTGCAGTCATAGCTAGGGTTCACTTGTGTAGCTCTGTTTATCTCATGATTCTTGTATTTCTTCCTTGAGGATTGGCATTGTTCATCTTGAGCATCATTTCCCTCAAGATTTTTTATACATTTGCAGCTGCTATTATTATAATAAGATGGCTATGAGTTCTCCGACATTTTCTGAAGTTTGAGAAAGTTACTCTTCATGCTTATGTTTTACATATTGTTGTATCTCATTCCCTTGAGCAAGATCTTCCCGAGGAAGGAATATTTGTATAGTATAGGCAGAGTCTGAGGAAGGGCAAGATAGCCTCCAGTTCTCATCCTCTCTTTAGAGGTGAAATAACTGGTAAAGGCCCTCTCAGTCCATCTCTGACATAGCCTTGTTCATATTTCTGACAAAGGAACATTTCAACAGTGAAAAAGCTGTTGATTTCCATTTCAGAATATTACAGTGGTATCGGAGCATCTTTCTTGGCTCATCCTGTGGCCTTCAAGCCCAATAAAGAAGAAATCAAGATGATGAAGAGGATGAGCTTGTTCTCATCAGTTTTTAGATTCGGAAAGAACCTCTCCAAAGGGGTTGAGGAGACAGAAGAAAGAGAGGAGGAAGGACCCTTCACTTCCTATTCTCATCAAGAAGGAGACAGAATTTTGAGCTGGAAGAAGACTCCATTTTTTGATGGAGGAAAGGGGGATAAGCTTACAATTCTTCTTCCTAAATCTGTACAGAGCATTCATGAAGATCTCAAGGAGATTAGGAGGGAAACATATGAAGAATCCCTAAGAGGGTTTGATCCTAAAGTAGACTCTAGATTTGTACATAGTGGGTGTGAGCATTCAGCCACACACTATGAGGGTTAGCGCAGTCATAGTCCCATCAGTCCCATAAGAGAGGTGGAAGAAGAAGAAGGAGTGACCAAGGAGAAAAGGCAGCACGGTAGATCCTATTTATCACATTTTGATGGTTCACTTACCGGTTCAGCCAAAGCTTGGGTGGAGGAGTTAGACACCTTCTTGCAGCAACACCAAATTTAGGAAAATCAAGCTATCAAAGTTGCAGCGCTGCATATGAGAGGTAAGGCCTATGCTTGGTGGATCTTTGAATCCTTTTATTTGAAGAATAATGACATTACATCTTATGCAAATTTCACTCAGGCATTAGTGAAGAGATTTGATGGGAGGATTCTTGAGACACACATGATGGGTTTGCACAAAGAAGACTAAACAAAACCCTTGCATGAAAACACAATGCCTCTTCAGAAAACAATGGAGGGGGCCAAAAATCTGAACCAAAATTTGCTGCAGAAGGAACTTTCATCTCACATCCTGGAGCAAGGAAGCATGGGGGTCTCTTTTTTTAAAAAGGACCCAATTGTTGGGAGGCTGCCCATTCATGTGGAGAAGGTTGGGGGCAGCAGCGCTGTCATTTCTAGAGCATATCTAGAATCTAAGGCAGAGAGGAGAGGAGCTCATGCTCCAAAGAGAGGGACGCTTGCAACTTTGTAGGAAGATCCCCAAGATCTCATGTGTGGAGATCAAGGCACAATTCATGTGCCATTATTGGAGAGGTGTGAAACCATGGAGTCACAAGGAGGAGATGGGGAGGAGAGCCAGCAGCATGAGTTTAGGAGTACTCACCCATATCCATTTTTGGAGGTTATTGCACCAAGGAGGGAGGTTGGATTGCGCAGTTAGGGCATGGACATAAGTGTTCATCCATATGTTCAGTCTTCTCTTGATGGAGATGTCTCACCACATGGAGGCATTTCACCCAGGGGGCCACTAGTTCAACAGAGGAGGATGGTTGCTTCACACTTGGAGGCACCACTCATTGAATTTATAGAGGTGGGAGCCTTGGGAGAGCTTGAGACAGTAGTGGGAGTTTTGGATAGACTCATGATGGAGGGATACATTTCCTCAACCTCATCTACCCCTACTCTCATTTCAGATTCTGCGTTGTGGCAGAAGCAACATAGGAAGGATAGCAACCTTCCAATTTGTGACTTGGGCATAGGAGATTTCAAGGAGGAGGACAGCCAAATGACAGATGTTCTTCATGAGGAACTACTTGCACTATCATTATGGAGGATAGATCTGCATTGGAACTCCCAGCTATTGCTAGGATATTCCAATGATTCTTTCACCTGCAAGACATCTAATGATCAGCATAGGAGGAGATGCACCAGCCATATGGAGATGGGGGAATCAACACAACCACCCCTTTTCCCTTTATGGATGAGAGGAGATTCATCTATGAGTCCCTCAATTGATATGAGTAGAGAACATGGTAAGGGTGTACATTGTTTTTCACATGATCATTTGTATGATATATGTATGCATCCCTTAACCATACACATGCAGGAGAATGCTCCAAGGAGGAGCATACATTTTGCTAGACCTCATGGTTTAGTGGGGGCCATAAGCATGGCTAATGACCATTATCTTGGAGAACTTGGGGAGGATAGAGACCATGGAGGACATGCTCAATTTTAAGCAGGTATCATTTACCTTCCCCAAGCTTGTGAGGAGATTGATGCAACACATCGGTGGTTGAGAAGCCATAATTTATATCAGTCTCTATGGCAGTGGAGAACTAAGCTGCGCTGGTTACACTTGAGGGACCATTTTCCTTCTCATTGGTTACACATGGCAGCAAGCATGATGCTCCTATTTGCTCCCTATGATTATATTGTTTATGCCTTTATGAGGTGCAGGATTGAGGAGGAGACACATAGGATGGATGTGTCCATTGAGGGAGGAGTCCCTCACATCTTTTGCATTGCATGTTCTGATAGGAACATGAGAAATGGTATGGCCACTACAGCAGCCACAATGTTTTATTATGGGGTGAGCCATGTGATGGGTATCAAACCATATGAGGATGATTCCTGACTCATCACATATGGATATTTTTGGGCTAGCATGTCTTGCAGCATTGGGGGAGAGACCTTGGGAGGTCCAGCCTTCTTCTTGCCACTTGAGGGCAACATTATTGCAGCCCAGGATTAATAGAAACTCTACACTTATCTTAAGTGGAGTGATGGATAGTGTGGGGTAGACTATATGGTCTACCATGTGCAGATTACCAGCCCACCTTCTTTACCAGAGCCAAAGGTGGATGACAGTTTTCCTGAGTTGCCTAGTTGGGAGGTGACTCAATTTGCATGGCACATAGCTTGGGGATGGATGGACCATATGGGGGAGACAATTCCCATTATATTTCAGACTCCATTCCTCAAGGAGGGACCTTTGGACACCACTTTCTATCCTCTTGAGCATTATACCTTACATGATGATGGCTTGACAGTTGCTTGCATGCTAAGGAGGAGTATTGTGGAGGATTGGATTGATGAGTTAGCATCACTGCACTTGGAGGAGGTCATCATACAGGGATGCTACAGGCAGAGGAGAAGAAAACACAGTCTATCCTTTCACTTGCTTGAGGGCAAGCAATCTTTGGGAGGGAAGGACTGTAATGTTCCAAATTTTTGCAAATAAATTGGAACATTAATTTTTGCTCATATTATCTAGCAGATAAATAAAATGGGTAAGGAGATCCATTTGCATAAATAAAATTCCACATGAAGTGAGAAGGGATCCATGGAATAACCATTTTTGCACCTCCTACTATGAAAAGGGGGCAAACACATGAGGATGAGGTCATGTTGACCAAGTCAATAGCGCAACACAAGAGGGTGTAGCTTGCTTGTGAAGACAATGCAATTAGAGAGGGAATAAGATTCCTTGTGTGAGAAACCCTAATTGGGTGGGGTCCATGGCATAGAGGCATCAATTTGCTTATAAGGAGGATGAGGCAGCCATAGAGAGCATCATTGAAGATTTGGACATTGAGTCTATTTTCACCCTCTATTTGTTCAGCTGAGTTGCAGTGCCTTTAGCACGAGGGATTCCTGTTTAGGAGTTCCTCTCCTCCCTTGAGTAGCTCAAGGAGGATTGCTCTTCATTTCTCCATATCCAAGCATTTGGCCATAGCCACTTCTTCATCTACAGTGCAATCATTGGGTTGTGTTGCAGGTGTTGCTGTGGAGGAGATTACACAACACCATTCCTTGTATCATTTCTCATAGGAGGGAGTTCCTATTCTTTGGGAAGATCAGCAAGGAGGGTTTCTAGAGCTGATTTGCATATTTTGGCAGAATGCCAAGCTTCTCCCACCTTCATCAGTGCAGTCCCTTCCATAAACTGCGTTATCTCAGAGTTTTTCTACAGTGGGGGTTTGCTCCATCATTTTGGAGGAAGAGATTTCTTGTGCCGGGATCAGCCTTGCACTTAAGGAATCCATTGGAGGGGGTTGTTACAGTTTTCAGGCCATATTCATTCTCCTCCTTCTATTGTATATTTGAGTTGCTACTGCTACCCAACAACTCCGACATTATTGTATCTTCATATTTTGTACATCTATTATAGCCAATACTTTAGAGGATTGTTGTAGTGTTGTTTTCAGGGGTTGAGATCTTGCTCCCCCTCATTTCTTGAGCTATTATTGTAATATCATTTCATTACCATTTTACATGTTGCAGTGTCTCCATTTGACTCCGCATTCATAGCTAGGGTTCACTTGTGTAGCGGTGTTTATCTCATGATTCTTGTATTTCTACCTTGAGGATTGGCATTGTTCATCTTGAGCATCATTTCCCTCAAGATTTTGTATACATTTGCAGCTGCTATTATTATAATAAGATGGCTATGAGTTCTCTAGCATTTTCTGAAGTTTGAGAAAGTTACTCTTCATGCTTATGTTTTACATATTGTTGTAGCTCATTCACTTGAGCAAGATCTTCCCGAGGAAGAAATATTTGCATAGCTATAGGCAGAGTCTGAGGAACGGCAAGATAGCCTCCAGTTCTCATCCTCTCTTTAGAGGTGAAATAACTAGTAAAATCCCTCTCATTCCATCTCTGACATAGCCTTGTTCATATTTCCGACAAAGGAACATTTCAACAATGAAAAAGATGCTGATTTCCATTTTGGAATATTGCAATGTATATATTCCTATCAGTTTTCCAGTCCGAACCAACCAGAAAATTAAGACAACACCTCTAGAATCCTTTCCATACAGGATTCTGAAAGCAAACACTGTTATAGCATATCCTCCATATCCATATCGTGATGGATATGTCGAGTGAGGGTTGGTTGTTTTAAGATAAAGAAGAGGATAGCATTTACTCGAAAAATAGAAGGCAAGGGAGAACCTTTCTTGTACTGGTGACGGGTAAGGAAGAGCATGAGAAGGAAAAATAGAAAGCTAGGGAGAACCTTTCTTGCACCGGTGCCGAGAAAGGAAGAGCACGATAAGGAAGAGATCGGTTCAAAGAGAGAGTGATGGAGAAAGTCCAGCCAAGGCAGGGGTAGGGTTCAAATAAGCTGAGATAGGGTGGTTGTCGAGATAGGGTGGGTTGATTGGGGTAGCTAGGATAGGATCAGGTGAGATTGGGTTTGTATCTTTAGGTCGAGGAGGTTTGACCTAAACAAAAAAGCTCACATAAAAGTTGGACTCTTTGACTCCCTTTTATACTCTGGAATTTCCATTCTGGGGTTGGGCATGAGACATGCTCCGAGAGGCTTTTGTATAGCATGCAAAGCCTTAAGCACTAGTTTTCCTGGGAAACAAAAACAATCTATTCAACATTCTCCTTATTGGACTTTGTCTCTGTTTACCACTTTAGTTTCAAAGTGAGCTATTTATGTTCATCTCTCTTTTCTATTATTTTGTGTTGTTTTTATTATTCCTACAAATACAGGGTATCTTGAATGATCTTCGTTTTCAAGCTTCTATGGCTCTAGGTTTTATAAAAGCATAAAATTTTCCATTGTCAGCCCATGTAATTAACCTTTGATGTTTCTTAAAAGGGAGCTTCTTCTTAAGTCTGCAAGAAATACTGTAGTAGGTGTTATCACTCTAGTAATTCTCTAGGTTGTGAGATTTTGATTTAAAGTTCAAAGAAAACTAGACGTAACTACAGAACAACTTTTAAAATCTAGGATCTAGCCTTCCTAGGGTTCAAAGAGGGCTCTCTCTATAAGATTTAAATTTGTTTTAATTATATGATATTAGGTTAGTTATGATTTTGAAAATTGGTTTGGTTTGGTTTGGTGAGAAAAAATCACTTAACGATATGGATATTGATAGATCTATTTTTCCATTGGGCTAAGGAGTCAAATGTTAGGCACATAGGACTAGGATCAAGGTAAAAAAGTGAAATATTTTTAGGGCAAGATAGAAAAGTCATTGAAGATCTTGGAAGGCTATTTTGTGAAGTGGTTTGATTGGGATAAAGAGTAATCAAGGATTTTTTTATCCGGATAATCAAGGAGTAGATAGAGGTCATTCAAAAGAGGGAGAAATTAAGGGTTCCCTACTCTGGAAATCAGCAGAAAACACAGAAATGGTAAACAGTTAAAGACAGGGTGCTTTTAACAAATCCTGTAATAATACTCCTAATTTATCATTCAAATTTAGAACGCATATATGGATGTATGTAAACAGAAGGAGATAAGCAATGACAAGTAGAAATTACTTCACTTCAATGGCTCATCACATTAATCCTGAAATATGATGCTAGATTATTTGATCCAGTCTGCTAATTGAAATTGCTACAAAAAGCCTTCAAGTATAGAAATATTGACTATTGAAATCTTCAGCAATTTATTCCACAATAATACTTCAAAATATGAAATATATATACAAAAATGTATACAAAATATCCTAGAATAGTCATATGATTTTTCTAAGGAAAATAAAATATAGTCTACAACAAAATAGTGACAGTTTCTTAACAACTTCGCAAGTTGTCCTATTTATCTAAATAAAATAGAAGAGTTATTTTGGATTGGGTGCAGCTGGCTGCCTTGTTGTCCTCTTTGCTGGCAAAGATATTTCAAATATGTTTTGAAATATTATCTTCTTTATCTGATACTCTTTATTCACTTATACTCTTTAACCAATATTTAACTGCCTTTAACACTGTAAAATTTTGTTTTGGATGTGTAAAATCAGCAAACTGTTTTTATCTTCATCTCTGCAATTTGACTTTTACAGTAAGTCAGTAAGTGATTCCCAAGATTCTTCATCAGGAGTTTTTAGATTTTTCAGCTTCCTAAAGTTCTCATCTGCCTCAGTGTGCCTAGAAAATGTTGGTTTTATAAAAAATATGTGATTTATCTCATGCTGTAGATAAAACAAGTCTTCAAAACTTTTATGTAAAACCTTTCCTGTAGGAATTCCTTGTCCTTTTGTTTTGTTTACCTGCTCTTTTTCATGATCTCTAATATTCTTGTTGTCGTCTTCTTGTGGCATAAGTCTATCATTAAGAACCAAAATTTTTGGCAAACCTCTTTGCCTCAAAATCTCAAATTTAACCATAAACTTGGTTATGGCTATGTTCATGTTTCCACATTTTTCTTCAAGTTGCTTCGTCAAATTCCTCTTTGAAATGACTTTCCTTATTTCAAGGATTGTCTCTGTTCTATCAGTGATTTCTATTTCCTCCAACTCTTGCTTGTTCTTGCTGTTGAGAAACTTGATTAGTTCTAGGGATTATACAGGTTACCTAGTTCCTCCTTTGTTTTTTGAATCTCTTCTTGGGCTACCTTTAGCAAATCCTTTTGCTCATAGATTACTTGTATTGAGGGCCAAACATCATTAATGGATTCAATGATTTTGTTCCATAACTGATTCTTCACATAGGACATTGGTTCTTTCAAGGTTAAATCCTTTTGAAGGTTCTTTAACTCAACATTTAACCTGTTATCCCTTTGTTCCTGAGTTTTAGCATTGATTTGGGCTAGCTTCTTTGTGTCTTCAAGATTTTCAATCAATTTCTTAAATCTATTGATCTCATTGGTTTGAAGTGTAATTTCCTCCATGGCTTTAACAAGTTTATTAGCTTCATCAGACTGTTGAGCTACTATGGTAGAGGATTCTGTAGCTGAAGTAGTGGATGATGTCACTGGCACTGCAGTAGCCATTGGTACTTTTGGTGCCAACTCTTCTTCCAAAGTTGAAGGCACAACTGTAGTAACCATGGGAATTACTATAGGAGCTTCCTGTGATTTTGTAATTTCTCTTTCATGGACAAGCTTGTCCATTTGGATTTCCATCTTTTTAATTTGTCATGTTAATTGTAAAATCAAGTTCATCATGTCATCTTTTTGGCTTTCCTCTTGTACTATTTCTTTGGCTTGTGGATGTTCTGTTGGTGGAAGCTTGAGTTGTTTCCTTAGTGCTGCAATATCAGCATTCTTTTTCTTCACTAAATCTTCTGCAACCTTCACATTGGTAGGATCATATCCAACTTGAATAACCAACTCTTCTAAAGACTTAATCCTAAGATCTTTAGCATATGAGGAAGCCTTTTCAACCTTCATTTGATCTCTCATATTTATTATTGTATTTTGGAGCTTTTGGGCACTCATTGCCTTAGTAGTTATTTTTGAATAAAGCATCTTAGAAGTTTTCCTGTGAAACTCAATTTGATCTAGCGTGTGGATACTTTCTATAGGCACTTCAAGATCAAATTTTTTGTAATCTGCCACTATTTTGGGAGTCTTAGCTGTTGGTTGAAGCACTGACATAATAAAATTCTAGTTTGAATAATCAAAAGGTCATAGAATTCTATTTTGGATACCTGGTGTTTGTTTTAAATATTGAGAATAGATCTCATTTTTTATTTCTTCATTCTTGGTCTTTATCTGCTTATATTTCTCCCTGATATCAATATATTTATCTTCTGTTGGTTGTGAGGAGGATGCGTCCATACTCTGTTGCTTCTCTATTACCTTTGTGTTTTAAATATCAGGATGCTCTTCATTTATAATCTCTCAACTGGCTCATTGTTTGTCTCTGGAACATTTGTATCTTCAACATCTATGGTCTCTTTTTCTTTATCTATTGGATTGAGCTTAGCCTTTTTGTTATATTTGAGTTTAAACCTAGTATTTGTTGTTGTTTCAGCAGTGTAGGTACCTTCTTCCCTGACTCTTTTAGTAGCTTTATCTTGTTGATTTACAGTTTTCAAGGTGTGACTAGTATCACACTATTTAACTGCATCTTCCAAGGTATTTTCTAGCCACTCTGTTTGATTGAAAAATTGTTCAATATCTGGTCTTTTTTCATGAATATAAGGTGTTAGTTTGCACTTCACTCTCATTTTTCTTAGTATTCCCTGTGGATTGTAATTCCATGAGAAGATTTCTTCAAATTTGTATACAAGCAATTATTTGGCTGCCTCTATTCCTGAATCTCTGTGATTACAAATAAAAGGTCCCACCTGATTCTTAAACTTAAATTGGGTCTTCTTTTTGGCAGCTAGGAAGTTGATAGAATCTGAATTTAGGATTTTCTTGATGTACTCCAAGGAAAAAACTCTCATTGGCACATATTCAGGTAGTTTATAGGGTAAAATATTTGACCCAAAAACTCTGATTTCTGTATTTTTCCGATATAAGTACTAATCTCCAATTCTAGTTTCTCTGATAGCTGTAGAAATTTCTTTATTTCATCATTGATTCTTGGTTGTACTATGTTTTTCAACATGTTTATTAATGGGTGAACAAAGTAATCTGTAAACTCTGCATAATTGAACTCTGTGGACACTTTTCTGATCAAATATGTCCAGAATATGACTGAGAGTGGGTTCCCTTCTATATCAAGCTTCTGAAGTGTTATTGGGAACTTTTCTGCTTGAAAATATAAGAACATATCGAAAAGAAAGGAAGTATACCTAAATAATCCTTCAGTTGGAAATTTGAAAAGTTGATCATGGATATTATCAGCTATGTATTCAGCATAATTGAAAATGACAGAAGGAGGCTATCCTGGGGAAAAGGTAGATAGAAAACCTAGGATTGACTCATTTTTATTCTCATCTATAAAATACCCTAGGATAATGGACAACATGGATATGACATGCCTTGACCCTTCTGGAAATTTTGAAGTAGAATAAGGAGGGTTGATTTGTGGAATTTCAACATGTAAATGCATGAACAATTGGAAAATTTGAAACCTTTTGGGAAAGTCTAGACCAATTTACAACTTTGTGAGTGCTTATATGGATAAAGGAACAACATTGGGATTTGGTTTGAGCTGAAACATTAGGTTTATTGACTTAGCAGTAATTGTGAACAACACTTCTTTATCTCCATTTACCATTTCTCTTTTTTCAAGTGAATAATAGGTCTGACATATCCTAATAACTTCTAGACATTGATCAGTGAGTGGAACAACATACTTGGGTAGGTTTGACTCCCAAATATGGACTTCATCAACTTGATCTAATGACTTTTCAAGACTCCAGCAGTGGAGGTCTACTAGATTAAATTCTATCACTGGATCTGCTATTTTATAATCCACATCTGCTAAGGGTGTATGTTCAATGTCTACAACAGGAGGTTGTAGAGGATTTACAACAATTATGGTCTTGGAATTTACTACTGGGTTTGATTTAGGCATCTTTAAACTTTATGGGTGTTTGAACTCTGTATTTGGGATTTTTTGAACTCTTCTATAAGATTGAATTGTTTACAGAAGTGTGTTTGACTTTAACAGAGGTCTATGGATAGAAATAGGCATAAAATAGCTTTTTATTAGGTTTAAACCTTCAAATTTGGTTTCAAATTGTTCTTCAGACTCTTACAGGTTTAGGAAATGATAAAAAAAGGGTTTTATCTATTTTTATGGATAATTCTAGATTGATAATGGTTCCAATTGGACACAGAAGGATTGAGTTTACTTGCAAAGGGTTTCTGGATAAATTCATAGTTTTTTCAAGGTCTAAAAAGGCTAAAAATACTTATTTTTTCTTTAAAAACCAGATGCAGTATCGAAACAGGAGTTTATCAAAGTTTTCACAGTGAATTTGTTCTTTGCAAGCAACTACAAGGGTATTTCTATGGATAAATAGGTTTTAATAGGCCTAATTCTTTCAGAAAACTCCTTTTCAAATGATAAACATGTTGTTTTATATGAAGAATACCTGTTTGTGTAGGTATTTGATCTTAAAAACTGATTTTGAGGTGTCGGATAGGTTTCTAATTACTTTGGAGGTTTCTTGGAAGAAATATGGACGCTTCCAGTAGTCTTGACAGCAGATGCAGTGGATTTTTCTAGTTCTCTGGGCGTGAAAACGGTGTATGGGGCTTCTTTCTTCAGTTGAGAGGATGAATGCATGGATAATGCATAAAAGGGTTCAAATGTATGCATTATGAAGCTTTTATAATGTTTTTAGGTTTAATGTGGATCAAACTTAAATGCAGTCATATCAGGGTAGAATGCAGTTTTGGCGTCGGAGTCAGAAAACCACTGGTGGTTATCACATGGATTTTGGGAGGCAAATGATTTTATTGGATTGAATGCGATCCAGTCATATGTTGCCACGTGGAGGAGAGATAGGGGTGCAAAACAACCCATTTCGCAAAGTTTGAAATGGTTGTTGATCATGTTGGGTTTCCCATGTTTTGGCCAGATTGGCAAGACCAAAAGATGAGACAACATCAGAACCACTTTGGGGCCCTAGGATCTAGCCCTCCTGGACCTAGAGAGGGATATCTCCAATAAATACAAAGAATGATATATATTTGAAAGCTCAAAATAAGGTATTAGGCTAGCTATGAAGCACAAAGGGGGGTTTTAAAATGATTTGGTTGGTTGGTTGTTGGGTTGGTCATGAGATCATAAACTGAGAAAGTAATGGAAGGAAAGGAGCAAAGCAGTAGGATGTCTCAGCAAAGAGGATAGGTCAAGAAAGTTCCATCCATTGGGCTATGGAGTCATGAAAGGGAATTACTTGCAACAACTAGATCAGGCTTTCAGAGGGCAAGTCATCTACACTAAAGGATCTTTTTAGATAGATGGTGGGATGGAACATTAAGGATTGAAAGTGAAAGAAGGAAAGCCTTGATTTACAGCAATACATAGATCGATGGAGGATATTTAACTCTGAGACCTACTTGGACATGCCTCCACCAAGAGAGGAAACTCTCAAAAGGAGGAACAAAGGGGCAGCTTATAGCTCAAACCAGAGGTCATTTAACTCCAGGTCAGATTTAGCATGCTCCAAGGGAAAACATAGATAAGTTTAATAGAGCCAGGGTCTATAGATCAGAGAAGGACTTTGAACCTTCAATGCTTTGACACCAACAAGAGATCTTAGAAAGGCCAGCTGGTCGCACAAGGATCCTAGTGGACAGGGCTAACTCTAATCCCCAGTGTTCCCAAATCTTCCAACTTAAACCCAACAAGAACATCTAAGAACAGATTCATTTAATTCATACATCAGCTAGCAGGAAATGACATCCACTACACTGGTTAAATTAACTGAAATCAACCTTTAGGTAACACATTTAGCAGAAAACATTGAAGGCAAGGAGAGAAGAAACATAGGGTACCTAACAAGGGTAAATCCTATGCCAATATTATGATGTGAGCCAGTAGAAAATGAAACAGTATGAAAATGTAATAAACAGTGTTAGAAAAACATCACCAATAGTAATAGAACAGGATCCTGTGAAATGTGCTTGATTAATTGATGCAAAACCAGTCACATACATTGAGCTCAATGACTAATACAGTCCAAACTTTCTCCTCCCAGCCTACTACATACAAACTACTCTGCTATTCCCTCTCAAACTGTTCTAACAGTAAAAAATGAATCCCTCTAACTACAGTGGCAGTAGCTGAACAACAACCAACAACAACCATTACAATATGTTCTCGAGGATTCTTATAGGAGAAAAGAATAACAGGAGTAGATATAAACTTAAATGCATCATTATAACTCTAAAGCAGCAGGAGGGCTGAGGTTCCATTCAGTTTAAATTCTCGACATTTGTCTCTGGTACTCGTTGGATGATGGAGTGGTCTTCGTCAGGTTTCCATTTACTCTAGATATGTCTCTGGTGTACTGAAAAAAATGCAGAACGATGATGCTAGGGTCTGCCATACTGTGTAACTAATGTACTGGTAGCATAGGACTGTTGTCAGGGCTGAAAAATCTCCCTAGAAAATGGCATAGAATAAAAGCAATATGGATACTGTGTCCTTTTATGGAAGAACGTACTGCTGATATGAAAACCATGATAGTATTATTTTCTGTGCATTGAACCTTCTGATTGACCCTCGGGGTCTTCGATCTAGTACCTTGCTTCTGAATAACTGGATTAAGGCTTATAATTTGCAATTACAGGCCTTAAACGCTCTATTTTTCCACTGATACTCTTTGTCGCTTTCTCGATTTCCTCTGACTGCGAAATCTATGCTTTAATGGCACCGGAGAGGTTTTGCAGAGCTTTAATTCTGTCCTTCGATGAAATTTATGTCGCAGACACCTTTCTGGACATTTCCCTGTAATATCAGGCTCTAAATTCAACTTCTTCTGCACACTGTACCACCACAATGGTGAATATGAATCATGGCGATTTTTCGCCGCTTGTAACCCTACAAAACATGAAAACCTGTTAAGAAAAACACGTATGGAGGTGGTGGATGCAACGGGGATGATGAAAATGGATGTACAGCTGGTGAAATGGCGGAATAGTGCGGGATTACGGTGGAAAATGCAGTGGGAGGCTTGTAGAATGGTGGTGCAGCATTTTAATCGTAAAATATTAAAACCTAAACTTTGAACGCAGATATGTACATGGATGAGCGAGAAATACGATGAAACACGTGGAATAGGTGACGTGGCGGGAGTGGTCAACGCCGTGACATGCAATCAAATTTGGACCGTCCGATCTCAGGAGGAGATCGACGGCTGTAAATGCATCGGAGGGCGACGGATGGTGGGTCAGGGGTACGGATACCTTGGGTTAACTCCCGTGCAACTTCCCGGCACGAGGACCGTTGGATGGACGATCGCAGATCGGACAGTGTATATGCATATCGCGCCATGTCAAATATCGAACGATAACGCGTGATGGGGGGGCGGTTTTGAAATAGTGACGGAGCCACGCGTCAGGCGAAGAATGGAATCACTACGAAATGAAAAATACCACCCACCTCACAAAAGCGGTGCGATGGATACCACGGGTTTTAGAACAGTGCGCGGGGACCATCGGGGCGGGTAAACTCCGGCAATGAACGGGCGGTGAACGGGTTGAACGGTGGAAGTTGTGGGGACGCAAAAAATGTTTGATCTATACAGATCGATGGTTTAAAACATGCCTGATATGGATTTTGCGATAAGCACCTTTTGCGCTAGCGCGTGGTTCTAGCGCCAGGGCTCATGGTGGAAATACGGTTCTGGGGCTAGCCGAAGGGGGCTAAGACCAATATACATGGAGAATATGGTTTTTGGCACATTTCAATGAAATTAAAGGCCAAAAGGGGTAACGATAGAGGGAAGAAGAGGTTATCAAACCACACCAGCGATGTGTGTATGGTTTCGAGGGGGATTTTGGGAAAGTTTAGAAAGATTAGGGGAGGGAGATTTGGGGGTAAAAAGGGGAATTTGGACAAAAGGGAAAAGGGTTGAAATGGGACATTTTGTAGGGATACAAGGGGAAAATTAAAGCCTTTTGGAGCACAATTTTTAGTAATCAGAGAGGCTTAATAATGGGTATCAACAGAGAGGTTTTGTTAAAGGGAAAAAGGCACAAGGAGGCTTCAAGGATGATGTGTTTTCAAAGGGAAATGCATTCCTTGAAGGCTCAAAAACATTTTAGCCCCCTGTTTTCTTGTCAAAAATTTAGAGGGGGCTAACAGTGGCTCCACATGGGGATTGCTTCTTCTTGTAGGAGTCAAGAATTCAGAAAATGATCTTTGGTGTAGGCCAGATGCCTGGTACTTGACTCATTCTTTTCTTCTTTGATTTTCAGCTGCCACAAACATGATAGATCAGCAGAAACATTCCCAAGCAATCTACCTACCCATCCTACAATCCTAGCATTTTTTCTTCTAGGGTGCATTTGAACTAGCAGACCCTTTACATCATTTTTATTTTTTACAAACAAGAAAATAAACCTATTCTATTTCTACCCTTATTACTCCATGAGACCAGATTAGATTGTTGGCCTCATAGTTTCTCTACCTAAACTAGTATCTGCTAGGATTAAACTGTCTAGCAGATTTCTTCTCTACATTCTAAGACAAAAATTGAAAACAGTCAAGCCAAGATTAGACTGTCTGACTTGCTGGACATTTGCAGGAATTAAAAACAACTAACTACATGCTCACAGACTGAGATTATTTGAGCTTTTCCTACCTACCCTACTCTAACTTGACATATTTACAAGTCTAGCTTGCAAACATTGTCTTCCAATGTAACCAGTCCATCAAGTGATCCCATGACTGGTCTTTCTTGCTCAACTCCTTGAGCATGTTGGATAGGCAAGGCTGCTCCCATTCTTTTTGTTCCATAATAGAAGCTTTAAAAAATCTTCTTTCTATTTGCAACATGCTTCTCAAAAATACCTTTGATCCTTCTTCAAATGTGTGCAGGAAATGAACATAAGGATCATGAAATGATACCTGGTTATGAATATTTGGCAGGTAGGCTTCAACCAGGATTTCCTCTTCTTCCACTGGATCAAGAATAAGACTCTCTTGAGAAAGAGAATCTCCCTCATCTTCTTCATTTTCTGAACTGGAGGACTCATCATATATGGCAGTGTTGTCCTCCTGGAGCTCTGATATATTCTTCTCTGAGGTGCTGAGCTCTGTGAAGAGATCCATGTATTCTTGAGCAGGGGTTTGGTCTATTTCTTCCTCTATTTCAAGAGAAAGTTCCTTGTTTTCACCTTGCTCAAGAATCTCTTCTTTGCTTTCCTCCTCATCTTCTGAAAGGAAAAACTACTGGTTACCAGTCTCACTGATGATCTGTGGTAAAGCAGAATGAAGATTCAAGGAATCTTCATCTGCTATTATACTATTGTAGCTATCCCCATCAGTGTCATAAATAGCCTGCATTGGCTCATTACTTTCTGTAAGTAGAGGGAATTGATTCTCCTCCCATAGATCTACTAATGATGAGCCTGCAAGATCATCTTCTGTTTGGAGAACATCATCATCAGATAGATCAAAAATAGGAGAATCATGAATGTAAGTAATGCTACCAATCAGATATACTGGATTATCAGCAGATTTTTCTTCACTCTGATTTACATGTGAGCTTTCCAACTCTGTACAAAAAAGCTCATCAGATGAATGGACAAGGATTTCTGATCTGTAAAAAATTTCAGAGGCTGGCTGTATATTGATGATCTGGTCTATTTCCTCTTCTATCAAAGGGGAAGATGGTTTTGTGTTCCTTTGTGCAGAAGTGCAGCAGCTCTCTGTTTCCTTTGAAGACTGGATTTGAGGCAGGATGTCATCTTGAGCCTCAAATACAAGGGATGATAAATCAGCATCTAAGTTTTTCAGGAATATCTTGAGGAATGTCTATGGTCTCTTGACTTTTTTCTTCCTCAGCTGATTCATCCATGTTCTTGTGATAGCTAGGATGCATATGAAATTTTTGAATGGATGTTAACAGATCCTCAAGATGCATATTAACCAAATCCTCATCAATATCTAACAGGTACTGAATGATATTCTGAGATTGATCACAACAATCCCATGATAAGGATGGAGAGTTTCCTTTATAATTCTTGTAAAATACTTGGTGCATGTCCTTTAAAGAAAACAAACTCTGAGGTTCTAACCATTCATAACAGACCCTAGCTTTTCCTTCTAATGTTGCCATGAACATTTTCATTAGGCAGTCTTCATGCCATTCAACTTTAAATTTCCACACATGTATATGAAACTTGATGAGATGTAACAAGGGGTCATCAGCATTTTCACCTTGAAAGGTAGGCAGGTTTTTTAACCAGTCCACTTCAGACATTTTGTGTGGGAATCCAGGGATATGCTCCCTACTCATTGGGGCATATTTTCTCTGTATGCGTGGAAGCATGTATGTAAATCAGAAAGAGGTCACTGTATCTGGTCAACCAGTTCAGAGTCTTCTACCAGTGGAGTCATTTGGTCTTTTGGGAGTTATGGAGTGTGGAGTTTCCAGGTGGATGTATATGAATGTTTGAAGCAGGATGTTGTCCACCATCAACAATTGAATGCCAATATAACCGGAGATCTTGGGTCTTTTGAGTGCCTAAGAGTATGTAAGATAAATGCACTCAAGTCCCCAGTGGAGTCGCCATTATGTTGGGGTTCCCATGTTTTGGCCAGATTGGCAAGACCAAAAGATGAGACAACATTAGAACCACTTTGGGGCCCTAAAATCTAGCCCTCCTGGACCCGGAGAGGGATCTCTCCAATAAATAAAAATAATGATATATCTTTGAAAGCTCAAAATAAGGTATTAGGCTAGGTATGAAGCACAAAGGGGGGTTTTAAAATGATTTGGTTTGTTGGTTGCTGGGTTGGTCATGAGATCATAGACTGAGAAAGTAATGGAAGGAAAGGAGCAAAGTAGTAGGATGTTTCAGAAAAGAGGATAGGTCAAGAAAGTGCCATCCATTGGGCTATGGAGTCATGAAAGGGAATTACTTGCAACAACTAGATCAGGCTTTCAGAGGGCAAGTCATCTACACTAAAGGATATTTTTAGATAGATGGTGGGATGGAAAATTAAGGATTGAAAGTGAAAGAAGGAAAGCAACCCAATTTCTGTCTATAGATCAGGTCAGAGGTCATTTAACTCCAGACCTTCTTGGACATACTCATAGGCAACTCTAAAAAGAGGGACAAAGGGGCAGCTTATAGATCGGACCAGAGGTCATTTAACTCCAGGTCAGCTTTAGCATGCTCCAAGGGAAAAACAGAGATAAGTTTAACAGAGCCAGGGTCTATAGATCGGAGAAGTAATTTGAAACTTCAATGATTTGACACCAGTAAGAGATCTTAGAAAGGCCAGCTGGTCGCAGAAGGATCCTAATGGACAGGGCTAACTCTGATCCCCATTGTTCCCAAATCTTCCAGCTTAAACCCAACAAGAACATATAAGAACAGATTCATTTAATTCATACATCAGCTAGCAGGAAATGACATCCACTACACTGGTTAAATTAACTGAAATCAACCTTTAGATAACACATTTATCAGAAAACATTGAAGGCAAGGAGAGCAGAAACATAGGGTACCTAACAAGGGTAAATCCTATTCCAATATTCTAATGCGAGCCAGTAGAAAATGAAACTGTATGAAAATGTAATAAACAGTGTTAGAAAAACATCACCAATAGTAATAGACCAGGATCCTGTGAAATGTGCTTGATTAATTGATGCAAAACCAGTCACATACACTGAGCGCAATGGCTAATACAGTCAAAAATTTCTCCTCCCAGCCTACTACATACAAACTACTTTGCTATTCCTTCTCAAACTATTCTAACAGTCAAAACTGAATCCCTCTAACTACAACGGCAGCAGCCGAACAAAAACCAACAACAACCATTATAATATGTTCTCGGGGATTCTTATAGGAGAAAATAATAACAAGAGTAGATATAAACTTAAATGCAGCATTAAAACTCTGAAGCAGCAGGAGGGCCGAGGCTACATTCAGTTTAAATTCTGGGCATTTATCTCTGGTACTCGTTGGATGATGGAGTGGTCTTCGTTAGGTTTCCATTTACTCCAGGTATGTCTCTGGTGTACTGAAAAAAATGCAGAACGATGATGCTAGGGTCTGCCATACTGTGTAACTAATGTACTGGTAGCATAGGACTATTGTCAGGGCTGAAAAATCTCCCTAGAATATGGCATAGAATAAAAGCAATATGGATACTGTGTCCTTTTATGGAAGAACCTACTGCAGAAATGAAAACCCTGATAGTATTATTTTCTGTTCATTGAACCTTCTGATTGACCCTTGGGGTCTTCGGTCTAGTACCTTGCCTTTGAATAACTGGATTAAGGCTTATAATTTGCAATTACAGGCCTTAAACGCTCTATTTTTCCACTGATACTCTTTGCTGCTTTCTCAATTTCCTCTGACTGCGAAATCTGTGCCTTAATGGTGCCGGAGAGGTTTTTCATAGATTTAATTCTGTCCTTTGATGAAATTTATGTCGCAGACACCTTTCCAGACATTTCCCTGTAATATCAGTCTCTAAATTCAGCTTCTTCTGCGCACTGTACCACCACAATGGTGAATATGAATCATGGCGGTTTTTCGCCGCCTGTAACCCTGCAAAAAACGAAAACCTGTTAAGAAAAACACGTATGGAGGTGGTGGATGCAACGGGGATGATGAAAATGGATGTGCAGCTGGTGAAATGGCAGAATAGTGCAGGATTACGGTGGAAAATGCGTTGGGAGGCTTGCAGAATGGTGGCGCAGCATTTTAATCGTAAAATATTAAAACCTGAACTTTGAATGAAAATATGTACATGGACGGGCGAGAAATATGATGAAACACGTGGAATAGGTGACGTGGAGGGAGTGGTCAATGACGGGACATGTAATCAAATCTGGATTGTCCGATCTCAGGAGGAGATCGACGGCTGAAAATGCATTGGAGGGCGACGGATGGTGGTTTAGAGGTACGGATACCTTGGGTTAACTCCCGTGCAACTGCACGACGTGAGGACCGTTGGATGGACGATCACAGATCGGACAGTGTATATGCATATCGCGCCATGTCAAATACCGAACGATAATGCGCTATGGGGGGCCGGTTTTGAAATAGTGATGGAGCCACATGTCAAGCGATGAATGGAATTTCTCTGAAATGAAAAATACCGCCCACCTCCTAAAGGCGGTGTGATGGATACCGCAGGTTTTAAAACAGTGTGCGGGGACCACCAGGGCGGGTAAAATCCGGGCCGTTGATTCATGGGTAAATGAACGGTGGAGATGCGATGAACGGGCGGTGAACGGGTTGAACGGTGGAAGTTGTGGGGACGCGACGACCTTCCGATCTATACAGATCGACGGTTTAAAACGTGCCCGATATGGATTCTGCGATAAGCGCCTTTCGGGCTAGCGCGTGGTTCTAGCGCCAGGCCTCATGTCCCAGTAAGTTAGCTAGAGTAAATTGGTGTTTTCTTCTAATTGATAAGCATGTCGTATAACCACTTTACAATCAATCAATTTTTTATTATGATAAAATAGTAAAATGATTTTTACATAGTAGAAGACACTCAAAGTCAGTGAACAACATGTACAAGGGTTACATTTTCAGTTGGAAACATCATGAAGGGAAAAAAATCAAAACCTTTACTAAGGTTGAATTAAAAAATCAATGCTCATGGGTGCTCCAAAGTCGAAAATTCACTACATCACGACTTTTCCTTCGATAGTTGCAAGGGTTGCGAGAATTCCAGTGAGCACCTCATGATGTAAAATTTCTTGAAAAACACTTGACCTCTTGACATGATGGGTTGACCATTAGAATCTCTAGCCTTGAGCCCCAAGAAACCTTAAGGCCAAGAGGATGGTAGCTCTTATCTCATTTATGAGGTAAACAACCGCATTGATGAGCCAATGGAGGGAAGGAGTGTTCAAAATTTCTAAAAATACAAGTTCATGGAGAGCAAAAAACAAGAATACGTTGTGCATTTCTATGTTTCCAAAATTTCTCTAGTGCAATATAGCATACCATTGTGAGGATAATTCCACCATTGTAGGGTGTTTTATAGGCTTCTTTGAGAGAGAAAGAGCTTGCACAAGTGATTGGGAAGAGGAAATCCTCATTGAGAGCTATTGAGCACCATTGCTTAAGAAACTCTCTTCAAGTGTCTTTGATACTTTGTTTGTAACTCTTCCACCACCAACAACCAATAATGAGGATGATTTTCCTAATCCTTTCTTGATTTGTTTTGCTTCACAAGCTTGTTGTGTGTTATTTAGTTTAGTTTTAATTTAATTTTGTTCATGAATTGTATCCATTACATTCAATTATTTACTAGTCCATTTTCACTCACTAACATCAGTGATTTTATTATATTCTCCTTGTAGGAAGCAACCAACTACAAGGAAGGTGTTTTTGGAATGCATAGGCAACCAAAGACACATTACACATTGTTGTAGTGCATTCAATGCATGGGCAGACGAAATAAACTATGCTTGATAGGGGAGGCTGCTTTCCTACAAGCAAGTAACAAGTCAATTGGTTTGTTGAATTGTCAGTGGAACAACATAACATGTAGTAAACTAAGTAAAGAACATAACATGCTACATTAAAGAAGAAACAAGAAACAAAATACAAAAATACAATAACACGCTCAATCGAGTCAAACACACTAATAATCCAAATAGAGAACTCTTCCACTTTTATTAGTTGATGATGGTATAAGAGAATATGATGCTAAATCACTTGCAATGAATCCTTAGAGCTATGGAGATCTAATATTCAAGGCAAGGGGGTCTCTTCCCTTTAATATTCTTACAAGCCTCTCTCTCACCTCGATGGATGGTAGAATAACAGACACTTGGTGAACTTCTTATCTTGGATTGAGGTGTTGGATGGCCAACAACTGAATCCTTCCACTCCTTGCTGCTTAGAAAACACAATGCTAGTTTTCTCTCAAGAAATTTGGCCAACATAACAATGTGTTCTCATGTTCTTCTTCCCATGGCAGTCTTTTATGGGAAAAATTAAATTTTTCCCTCCCTCTCTCTTGGTACAATATGGATGTTGACACAAGAGTTGGAGGTTGATTCCATTGTGTGCTGCACTTAAGGCCTCAAGGTGGCTCCAAGGTGGATGTACTTGGGTGAATTGAGTGGAAATATTCTTCTTCAAGTGTGCCAAGTGGTCCCATATGGTGAATTTTCGCCATACCCATGATCACGCGGCTATCTGAGGGATATGTTGGGTATGTGTTATATTCTTTCCACGAATAGCCCCACGCACTGTACGTTGTGCCAGGCGTAGCAGGGGGATCACAAGGGGGGAGGCAGCCCCCACTGTTGGGGTCCGAGGCAACGCCCCGGCGAAATTTTTTTTGGTGTGCAAACCCACTCATAGGCGGACCCACCCATGTTTTGTGCATGATTTTGCACATGGTTTTGGGGTACGATGGTTTTCGGCCCCTGGTATTTTGTAGATCCGGTCAAGGGAACTACGGTTATGTTCTAATCCAAGGTTAATGGATTGGGGTTTATGTTTGCTTTAGCATGTATATATATGTGTTGTAACACTAAAAGGAATATAATGAAAAATCAAGCTGGTCGTCCCGATTTGGGATCCAGGGGAAAATATTTGTGTTTATCTGTTTTATGTTTTATGCTCTCGCTATTTTTTATTTTCTGTTATAAGATTCATGTGTAGATAATTTCTGTTCAGGGTTAAAACCTACATTTGGTATCAGAGCTGTTTCGGCTTCAAGGGGATGCCTTTGCTGCTGAGGGTTTTTTTCTCAGGCCTGAGGTAGACCTTGTTCAGTGGGAGATCTGCGGGATCAATTCTTGCGGTGAAAGAAGATGGAAAGCAGCGGAAAGATAGAGATCGAGAAATTTAATAGTCATAGTTTTGAGTTTTGGAAGCTGAAGATGGAGGATCTGCTGGTGGATAAATATTAGTGGATCGCGGTAGATCCAGGTACTAAACCAATGGCAATGTCAGATGAAGACTGGAAGAAACTGGATCGGAAGGCTAAGAGCACAATACGGTTGTGTGTCTCAGATTCAGTATTGTTGAAGGTATCTGGGGAAGCCACGACGAATAATTTGTGGGAAAAACTTTGGACTTTGTACTAATCTAAGTCTCTGGTGAATAAGTTTTTCCTGCAGAAAAAGTTGTATAACCTGAGGATGAAGGATGGAGACTCGGTGATAGAGCATCTGAATGCCTTCAATACTTTGGTAAGTCAGTTGTCATCTGTTGATATTAAAATATCATGTGAAGATAAGTGCATCAGTTTGTTGTGTTCTCTACCAGATTCATGGGACAGTCTAGTTATTGCAATAGGTAGCAATACAACTACCTTGAATTTTGATGACATTGTCTCAGCCTTGTTGTCGGAGGAAATGAGACGGAGAAATATGGAGGGCCAGAATGGAGATGCCTTATCTGTACGAGGAAGGTCCCAAAACATAAACAAGAATAACGTTTCGAGTGGGAGATCCAAATCTAGAGGGAGATCTAAATCTCCTGGAAATTTTGTAAAGTTATGCTAGAAATGCGGAAAGGAAGGGCACTACAAAAAGGACTGCAGATCTAAAGCTCCTGAGAAAGGAAAGGGATTTGATGATGCTCCTTCTGCAGAGGCAAAAACCACCTCGGATGAAGGTGGGGATGTGTATTTGGCTTCTTCTTCAGATACACATGTAGATCATGAGTCATGGTTGATTGACTCAGGTTTATCCTTTCACTTCACTCCCCATCGGGAGTGGTTTTGCGAGTATGAGAAATATGATGGTGGTGATGTCTTCCTAGGGGATTAAAGGAAGGCCAGAATCATCGGACGTGGAAAGTTCAAGCTAAAGCTGCAAGGTGGAAGTATTAGAACACTTCCTGTTGTTCTGCATATTCCTGCATTGGCCAAAAATCTGATTTCTGTAAGCAAGATGGATGATGCAGGTGTAAAAACAGTGTTCGAGAAATATGCCTGCAAGATGGTTTGGTGAGCACTGGTATTAATGCGTGGAGTTTGGACTGGAACTTTGTACAAGCTACAAGGTAGCACTGTTATTGATGGGTGTAATATTTCTATGGTTCCTGAAAGTGGAGCGGAAAGCCTAGCTGTCTCTGGAGAAAAGACCATGCTATGGCATCAAAGGCTTGGACATATTGGAGAGAAGGGCCTTCAGATACTACATAGAAATGGTATGGTAGAAGGTATGTCTAATTTCTCTTTGGATTTTGATTTCTGTGAACATTGTGTATATGGGAAGCAGAATCGGGTGAGTTTTCCTTCTGGTGCTAAGAGGGTGAACAAGATATTAGAACTTGTGCACAGTGATGTGTTTGGACCTGTGTCAGTTCCATCACTGGGAAAGTCTGTGTACTATGTTTCATTTATAGATGACTTCTCAAGGAATACATGGATATATTTCTTGAGGAAGAAATCTGAAGTCTTTGACAAATTTAAAGAATTTAAGGCTCTGGTGGAAAACCAGACAAAGAAGAAGATAAAGGCGTTGAGGACAGATAATGGTGGGGAGTTCTGCAAGAAGGAATTTGAAGAGTTCTGTAAGAAGTGTGGTATAGCACGGCAGAATACTACTCCATACACACCTCAGCAAAATGGAGTTGCAGAAAGAATGAATAGAACACTGATGGAAAAGGCAAGAAGCATGCTCAGTGGTACCAGGTTAGGACAAGAATTCTGGGCAGAGGCAGTGGAGACTGCATGTTACTTAGTTAACAGATCACCTTCATCAACATTGGAGGATAAGACTCCACATGAGGTATGGACTGGTAAGAAACCCTCTCTTTCACATCTAAGGGTATTTGGATGTGATGCATATGTACATGTTCCAAAGGAGAAAAGGAACAAGTTGGATAATAAATCTGAAAGGTGCATCTTTATTGGGTATAAGGATGGTTTAAAGGGTTACAAGATTTGGAACCCAGAAACAAGGAAGGTTGTGTACAGTCAAGATGTGGTGTTTAGAGAGGTGAAAGATGTTGTTACACATGAAGTCCTACCAAAGGAACCTGAGAATATAGAGTTTGAGCTAAAGGAGGATGAATCAGACTCTAAAACAGAAGAAGACTCAGAAGAGGAAGAGCCACAAACTCCAGCTGTGAGAAGATCAAATCGGGAAAGAAGGCAACCAGAAAGGTATAGTCCATCTAATTTTTGTTCAGGTTTTGCCTTAACTATGAATGATGATGATCCCAGAACTATCAGGGAGGCAGTAGATTCAGAGGATGGAAAACTCTGGAAGGAGGCCATGGTTGATGAGATGGCATCCTTGCAAAAAAATGAGGCATGGGATCTGGTAGAGTTGTCGGCGGGAAGGAATCCCATCGAGAGAAAATGGGTGTTTAAGAAGAAGATGAATGTAGAAGGAAAGGTGGATAAATACAAAGCTCGGTTGGTAGAAAAAGGTTATTCCCAGGTGCCGGGAATTGATTTTGGTGATATTTTTTCTCCTGTTGCCAAAGTTACTTCTATTAGATTACTTTTATCTGTTGCTGCTGCATTTGATTTTGAGATAGAACAAATGGATGTGAAGACAACATTTCTTCAAGGGGATCTAGAAGAGGAGATCTACATGAAGCAAGCTGAAGGCTTTATGGTGAAGGGTAAGAAAGAACTGGTATGTAGGTTGAAGAAGTCTCTGTATGGGTTAAAACAGTCACCAAGGATGTGGTATCAGAAATTTGATACCTATATACGGGGACTTGGCTTCACCAGAAGCAAGGAGGATCACCGTGTTTATTTTAAATTAATTGGTGACCGTGTTATTTATTTGGTCTTGTATGTGGATGATATGTTGTTGATTGGAAATGATAAAGAAATTATCCAAGATTTGAAGACCCAACTGTTCTCCAAATTCGACATGAAGGATCTTGGTGCTGCAAACTATATTTTGGGTATGGAAATTAAGAGATATCAGGCAAAGAGGAATCTCTGGTTAAACCAGAGGAAGTATGTCGAGACTATATTGCAGATGTTCAATATGCAGGATAGTAAACTGGTGAATGTTCCTATTTCTGTAGGTGTAAAGCTGTCTGCTGAACAGTGTCCCAAGACACAAGAAGAAGAGGAGGATATGTCCCGTGTTCCATATGCAAGTGCAGTGGGTAGCTTGATGTATGCAATGGTCTGTACTAGACTAGACATTGCACATGCAGTGGGAGTATTGAGCAGGTTTATGTCAAACCCAGGGAAGGAGCATTGGACAACAATGAAGCGGGTTTTCAGATATTTACGTGGCACTAGTGATTATGGCTTGTGCTACTAGGGAAGACCAGGATTGGAAATAATGTTGGACATTCATGGTTTTGTTGATGCAGACTGGGCTGGAGATCTGGACCAAAGAAGATCTACAAGTGGGTATGTGTTTAGCCTATTTGGAGGTGCAGTCAGTTGGATGAGTAAAATATAGTCTGTAGTGGCTCTTTCAACTACAGAGGCAGAATACATAGCAGCCACTCATGCAAGCAAGGAAGCAATTTGGTTGCAGAGATTGTGTTTAAGTATGGGGTTGGTACAACAAGCTATAAGGATAGACTGTGATAGCCAAAGTGCAATTTTCTTGGCTAAGAACCCTGCTTACCATTCAAAGAAAAAGCACATTGATGTTCAATATCACTTTGTTAGAGATATGGTTGAGGCTAAAAGGGTGTTGCTGGTAAAGGTGGACACTTTGAAGAATGTTGGAGATGCATTGAAGAAGTCTGTGAGCACTCAGAAGTTATTTTGGTGTAGAGAAACAATGGGTGTTGAAGAATTAGCCCAATGACTAAGCTCTCCTGTGGCCCCCTGTGGAAAGAAAACAACAAGTGGGAGAATGTTGGGTATGTGTTATATTTTTTCCACTACTAGCCCCACGCGCTGTACGTTGTGCCAGGCGCAGCAGGGGGATCACAAGGGGGGAGGCATCCCCTACTGTTGGGGTCCGGGGCAACGCCCTGGCGAAAATTTGTTTGGTGTGCGGACCCACTCATAGGCGGACCCACCCATGTTTTGTGCATGATTTTGCACATGGTTTTGGGGTACAATGGTTTTCGGCCCCTGGTATTTTGTAGATCCGGTCAAGGGAAGTACGGTTATGTTCTAATCCAGGGCTAATGTATTTGGGTTTATGTATGCTTCGGCATGTATATATATGTGTTGTAACACTAAAAGGAATATAATGAAAAATCACACTGGTCGTCCCGATTTGGGATCCAGGGGAAAATCTCTGTGTTTATCTGTTTTATGTTTTATGCTCTCGCTATTGTTTATTTTCTGTTATAAGATTCGTGTGTAGATAATTTTTGTTCAGGGTTAAAACCTACAGGATAGCTGCGATGATATTTTCTACTATCGAAGAAAAGGTTGTGCGGATCGCTTAGGGTCAGTGCTTTCTCTGCACTATTTGATAAATTTTCCTGCTTGACCTTAGAAAAAGTTAATTTTTCAAATCCTATAATTTCTTTCTTCCCTGTAAATCCTTATTTGTACCTTCTTCTTAAAATTTCCTAATGTATTTTTCTTGTACAATTTTCTAGTGATAACAGTTGTCCCCTAATGTATGAGGTCTAGGAAGAACTATATAGATGAAATACATTATAGTTTATTTTTTGTATAATCCGTTTGAGAGAGAGAGAGAGAGAGAGAGAGTAACTTGTGTGAAACATGAGGTTGGAGACCCCTTGCCGTGAGTAAAAGAGGTACCATGTTCTGTTGGAAACCTGCAAGAGATAAAATAAATATAATATTTCTACGAGGCAGGCATGTCCCATGATCATGATGATTTGGCCAGTTAAAGCGTATCTGACAGATAAAGATTCTTTCTATGTCACTTGTGTGGTAGTGACCTGCTGTTTGGTTGGTGACGATGGTTGATGATGCCCTCAGGGGCTTTTTTTCTTTGACAGTAGGTTGAATGTAGCGCCCACATGCATAATATTGGTATGACATGTTTCTAGAGTAAATTCTCATTGTATGCATGGGTTTTTGACTGGGGACCTTCCTGTGTAAGAATTGTTGAAGTGATGCTTATGATGGCATGGGTCTTTGACAAATTCTGACAAAGTGCAATGATTGTGGAGTATGATACCATCTTGACATGAAAGCTTATGTTGTAGTCGAATGTCAGGAGGATCGATGCCATCAATGGGCAATGATGACTCCCATAGTGCCATCTGAGAATGCCACTATTGAGGTGAGGAGCCATCCAAGGCACTGTCTCCTTCTTGGAAGATGGTTGTTGAAGTCAACAAGAAGCAATCCTCAACCGACTGAAAGAAGTATTGATTCAAGGGACTAGGGTCTCTGATGTAGTAGGTGGGGTGTGATAGGTTATCATAGGTATGATGACGAGAAATGGCTGTAACTGATGATGGAATTTCAACAACCCAAGCTCGGAGATTTTAAATTCAAGTGGTGACAATCATAACAATTTATGGTGAGGAAAACATTGGGGTTGGTAGGATGTCTAGGGTGGGTATGTGGTTGTTATGAGTGTTATGGTGGGGTTGGGTAAATAATGCGAAGCTCCGACCAAGGGTGATTAGGGACTGCTTCCAGGTGAGAAATGTGGATGGATGGGTGGGATTGTTCTCCTCAACAATATTTGTACACTTGCAAAAAGAATATAGAATGGGTTTGGATGTACAAGCATGAAGATGTGTGTCCCAATAATTATGAAAATGATCACTCACTTATGGTGTGGGGAGGATGTTTTTTGCTGAGGGTGGGGGCCCCATTGGTCAGTCTTGGTGCGAGGGTGGTGTTACACCATTTTTTGGTCATCTAACCTATATTCATTAGATGAACCCAAGTACACCATGTAAGACCAATTTTACCCTAAGTAAAATTTCTTTCACTATGTGAAATAACTTAGTAAAACACCTTTATTAAGTTGTTTATGGTCTAAACAGGAAACCCCAAAAAGGAAATAATAAACAAATCTATATTTGTTTATATTTCCTAGTCATATTTAACCCAAAACAAGGAAATCAATTAAATAAATCCTTATTTATTTGATTATTTCCTAGGAATAAGTTATTTAAATCCTATTTAAATAATATTCCTAGTTAAATTTGATTAAATCATTTATAAATAATTAAATAAATCATTATTTATTTAATTATATTCCCACCATTTCCTTAAAATAATAAATAAATCATTTATTTATTTATTATTTATAAATAAAGGAATTGACCCAAGTCAAAAATCCTTTTCCCTCCAACAAATATAATAAAATATTCCTAAAGGGTGGTTCTAGAATTTGACTAATAATATTTTATTCATGCACCAAGTTCTAGACTGCCCTAATATTTTGTTATAAATAGAAGGGTTTTCCCCATTCATTAGTCACCTTTTTTTGCGTAAATATCACTCTGGATCTATACACTTGGTCACATTTCTCCATTTTTTCCTTGTGAGCTCCCATTGAGTTCTATGTTTGTCTGGGTTTTCTACACCAACAAGAGAGAGAGATTATAGATCTGAAGTCCTGAGGACTGTCAAGAACCCATCCCATTGAGGAGAACCGGAAAACACCTTTCTTGTTTTCCTCTCAGGTGCCCCCTTTCAATATAATATAAAAAATTCTTTCAAATACATTATTCTTTCCTTGTCTATTGATGCATGGAGCCATATTTCATTTTTACTGCTTAATGTGTTTTACGCTTAGATTTGGATTTTTGCAGCGTTATTTGGATCAATTAACTACAGAATTAAAGATATTGGCAGTCATACTTGATGTTAGGGCTATTTTTTATGCGTAGCTAAAGTGGTCTTTTACGACGAAATATTCATACTAAAAATTGGTGACTCCACACGGGTTTTCTTTTGCGACCGCTGTCGTTTTATCTCTTCTTGCATATCCAGCTATTTCAAACCCTAGGTTTTCTCTTCAGTTTTTTCTTTTTCCTATTTTTATGGTGTTTTTCACCTCTAAAACCCTCAAACATTAAAATTTTTAACTTCCGTGTGTTTTTGGCCCTATTGCGCAGGTGACCGACATCAGCCGTAGTTGAGACGACACCTTTTTCTGAAATCTGCTGCCGAGAGACCCGGATCTGCAGGTCGCACTTATCGGCCCAAAAACTGCGACCTGGACCTGAGGATGCACTTTTCTGCCCCAAACCTGCGACCTGGACTGAAAACAGGTTAGAACCTGCGGCCTGCACGTTTTTCTGCAATTTTCCATCAATTGTTCTTGGTTTGTCTGAAGCTTCTATCAGGGTTTTCCAGCCTCCGTCTCTGCCTGTTTAGACCTGTTTCTGATCTGTTTCACTCAACTAAATGGGAATATTTCCCCTTAGAGCTTTAGTACCCTCCACTTTTGGTGGGAGAGTTTTAGTTGTTTCAGACGTCTGAATTTTCAGAGTTTCAGCCTTCTTATTGTCAGATCTGATACTTCCTTTTCAGATCCATTTATATCAGCTCTTGTCCCTTTCAAATCACCTCATATAGTTTTTTTTGGGTTTACCTCTAGGGCTGCCTCTTTGTCCCTCCTCCCTTTAGCTAATTTCCCCTTTTGTTATAGCAACCTTGCCTCTACCTCTTTATTGTTCTCTGCACCTCTTTCCAGCAGATTTATCCTTTAGATCCCTATCCCTCCCGACCTTAGATCTATCAGCCTCGTTTCCGTGTGTTTTGACTAGATTTTTCCCTCTTTTTAGATTAGTTTTGAGAGACCCGACTTCTTGGGTTAGATTGATGCATTGTTAGCTGTTAAATTTTCTGTTATTTCAACATTTTATATTGTTATTTACAGATTTTTTTTTAGTTACGCAGCACACTTTTTATTTTACTCTCAAAACGTCTGGGTTTAAAAAATTAAAATCAACACATGCCACACACTGACCCTAAGTGAAGAAGAGCCTAGTTAACATCGCCTGGAAAAGACTTTAAAATCAATTGTCACTGCACCTATCTGCCCTTGACCTCACTTGATTTTGTCCCTCCGTGCCCTTGTCGGTTTTTCTTCTTCCCGTCATCATTACGCCCCCAAGGCGCTTCTCCCGGAGACTTCTTGGCCTTCAACCTCAGTTTCTGGTTGGTCGACTTCCTCCTTCCCGTTGTCATCGAGTAAGTCCTCCCCCAAGTCCACACTCCGACTCTTCTTCTGATTGTTCGGGTTCTCCCCCTACTCCTGGTTCTCCCCCTCTTACCTTCACCACGTCTAGTTCAGGGCCTAGCGCCAGCGGCAACCCCAGTTCTACTTCTGGGTCTGTTTCCAGCGGAACCACTACGGGACCTACCTCGACTGCCCCATTGCTCCCTTATATGGCCGGCCTTAGTCTCCCCGACTTCAATCAGCTGATCAATGATCCTATCCGCCACGATGTTAGTTGGCCTTCTATGCCAAACAAGCTCCCCTCCAACATTCCCAAGTTCGAAGGCCTTGCTAGTGAAGATCCCTCCAACCATATCCGATCTTTCCATATGTGGTGTTCATCCAATTCCATTACTGATGACTCCATTCGTCTTAGATTGTTCCAACACACGCTTACCGACGAAGCTTCTAAATGGTATGTTGAACAAGCCACCTCCTCTCATACCACTTTTGTGACCATTGCCCAAGCCTTTTTATCTTATTTCCAGCTCCCTCTCCGATACGACACTGGTACCGAGCTTTTAAATTCTTTCCGTCAATCCTCTTCGACCTGCTTTTCCGCTCATGTCCAGGAATGGTGGCGAAGAAGAAGCTTATGTCGTGCTCCTCCCTTTGAAGATTGGGTTTATATGGACTGGTTCCTTCGTTCTCTCTTACCTCCCACTGGCAAAGCTGTCGCCTCCCATTTCCCTCAAACCGAAGAAGCCGCCCTCCAAATAGCCTTGAAATATGACCTTATTTACGCTCAATCTGGTTATGTTTATACTGTCCTTCCTGACCTCCCCAAGCCCGGCGGTGCTAACGCCCCGGGGGCATCTCACTCTACTGATGGTATCGTTGGAGCTCTTTCACATACCTCTGCTCATCCTCTAATGAGCTATGGTTTCCCTCCAGGAGGGGCCAGCACCTTCGGCACTTTTCCCCCTCCAGGTAGCATGTATCTAGGATACGGCATGCCTCCTCCTTTTTCCCCCACTCTTGCTTACCTCAATGTTTCCCATCCTAACCCTCATCCTTACCCATAGCCTGGTGTGCCAGCTCCTCCAGCATTTGGACCTCTCACCCCCTTGCCTTCTCAATCCTCGTCGCAGCACTTACTACCCCCTCCAGGGCAAGTATTTGTGCAGCAAGGCGCGACCAATTCTCTTCCTTCCAAAAGAAAGAGGAAAGGAAATCAATCTTCCCCTGGTAATTGTGGATCCACTCCTTCAAGTATTGATCCTAACACTGCCAACCAGCCACAGGGCTCTCAGCCTAAGCCTGACAGGCCGCTTCGCACCAATAAGCCCTGTTCATGTTGCGGTGTTTATGGACATTACACTCATGATTGTCCCCTATTACCACAGATGCAGCAGATGTGGGAGTCTCAGGCCACCATGCGGGGACAACATTCCTCCCCTACTATCCCTCCCAATCCAGCTACTTCTCAACCCGCCGTGTTTACCGATCCTTTCCCTCAACAAGGATTCGTGGCCACTCAACCACCTCATGCCCCGGTAACCACTCAACCTTCCCCTTATGGTTCCTCCGATTACCATATTCTCATGATGGCCTCTGATCAACCTCTCACCGTTGACCTCAACCTTCAAACTCAGTCTCGTTAGTACTCCATGTATCCTGTTCCGTCTGTCTCCGAGTCCCCCTCTTCAGGTCCTACAGAGCCTCTGTCGACACCCAATGGTCCCTTGAAAATCCCGTCGTCTAAAGCTGAGGTTCATACCAAGATTCCTAAGGGCCCATTACATTGCAATGCTACCTCTGGTCGGGCTGCCCATTCATATAGCATAGTAGATGATCTAGCACAATCTCCTGCTGCCATTTCAACATTGGAACTCCTCCAGTTGTGTCCTTCCCAAAAGAAGGCTCTACTATCTACTGTGGGCGTTGTAGATCATGCCGATGACCAATTGATTGTTTTCGCTTCCCATCAGTCAGACCACCCCCCCTACCTGCTTCTGTTTCTTTCCAAATCCCAGTTAAAATTCAAAATTCCAATGTCTCTCGGTGTATTATTGATGAGGGGGCATCCACCTATGTGATGTTTGCTTCGGTTTGTAAACAAATCGGATCTCCTGAGCTGGCCCCTTCCACATTCACCCTTCGTGCATGGGACGGCCATGCCTCCTAGCCCATTGGCCTATTCCGTAATTTTCCTATCACTCTTGCAGGAAATACTGTTTGCATTGCCATTGAAGTCATCGACGACCCTCTTGATTATAACATTCTTTTGGGGCATAGCTACACCTATGCCATGTCTGCTGTCCCATCCGCGGTCCACCGCAATATGTTTTTCCCTCATAATAGAAAGATAGTCACCATTGACCAGTTGAAATATCATGAGCCAAAATCTCAGACCTCCCCTGAGTCGACCATATCTTCCGTAGCCAATAAGAAAACCGTTAATTCTTTGACCAATGTCTCCCCCAACGTCTACAAAGACTCCTCCTTGCTTGGAACTTTCCCTGGTATTCCTCCTCCTCCTGTCTCTAATCCCAACTTAGTGAATGTTTTCATGATGAAATCGTCTCGGGCTGACCTTAAATGGCCCGCTTCAGCTATTCTGCAACCTGCTCCTAGCCCTTCGCCTCAGCCAGCCAGACCTCTTTCTTCTGGCCCTTCTCCTACAGCCGGTACCCATGGGCCCCTCTATCCTCCTGGGTCGGTTCCACCAGGTCTCAACCATCTTGGAGCCATCCCTCCTGGCCATTTCCCTGCTGGTCAGATACATTTCCTTACTCCCCCTCCCAGAGTCTATTCGGTTCCCATCATGGCCACCCTCTCCCTCCCCAATTTGACCCTGAGCATACCCATCTGGTACCTTGACCTTCTAGCCCCTACTCTGCCTGTTCAACCCAAATCTTCTCATGTTTTGACACCGGTTCAACCAGTCCCCATGACTTCTCCCGCTGCAACAGTGCCTCAGTCACTACAACACGAACCACCGCCTGTTGCGACTGCTTTGGGTAAGAAAGGTAAAGCTCGCAAGGGGGAATCAAAGGACAAGGCTGCCCTGACAAACCCTGCCCCTCCTCAACCTCCAAATCATATCATCCAGTGTGCCTTGTGTGATGTTTTCAGTCACGCCACCCATACCTATCCTAAATTGCCTCATCTCAAGACCATGGTTAATGTCGCATTCCCTGAGTCCACGGTCCCGGAAGCCTTTTTTCCTTCTGCGACTGCGGCCAAGAACCCCAAGAATATTCACACCAACCATCCCTGTGCTTTGTGTGATCTCCATGGCCATTACACCCACCTTTTTTCTCGCCTCAAGGACTTCTGCACCTCTCTAGCCGCGGTCTGCCAATTCGAGGCCAAGCGCAACGAGTCCACCTCTCCCCTATTTACGAGTTTTTCTTCAGCAGAACTACTAGACATGATGACTCTCATTGACATTCCTCCTCCTGACGTCACGATGACGGAGCCTTCATCCACCATCTTCTACCTATCATCATCCGTGAGACCCTCGGGGAACATTCCCTCTGAATCCTCCCCTGTTGTTTCGCTTAACATTCCTTCAGCGATCACCCTAGGCTCAGCATCGATAGATCCTTTATCTTCTTACTCTTCTGTTACCCCTTGTAGAGATGCGCACGTGAACCTCTCTTCTCATGATGATGAGTCAGGTAGCTTCACTGCGTTAGGTGGTCTTTCTTCCACCAGTCACCCTGACGACATTATGGAAGAAATCCCCACCCCTGATTTTATCTATTCCCCCTTACCTTGAACCCATGCGTTTGACTCACATACAACTTGTGACCATTACAATGATACCCCATGTTTAGGTAAGGGGGCATCAATATTTGAGAGACCAAGAGAAGTAATTCTCCACAACTCTCCTTGTGTACCTGGTCATGTCGACTCTAGTACCATTTTTCTTCCACATTTAGAAGACCCTCTAGAGTCCCATATCACTTCAGATCACTCTAGGGATGATATCCCTTATCGTCCCTTCGTCTTACATCAGCAACCCAGTATCTTAGACATTGTTGTTGACCAACCTATGGGTTTTATAGGAGAGTATCAGTTCATTATCTCCAAATCCTCTCTTTGGGATAGTGACACCAGGTATGCCAACCCGGAAACTTAAATTCCATTTGATTCATATATGCAGTACTAAAAGAGATTGGTAATCCTCCATTTCCTTTCTCATGCTGCATAACCATACTGAAAAAAAATGGCGCACCGCATCATTAAAATGTCTCTAGATTTCCCTTTATACATTTTGGCATGACCACAACATGCTTGGGG
Source organism: Pinus albicaulis (assembly GCA_034641835.2). Classification (NCBI taxonomy): domain Eukaryota; kingdom Viridiplantae; phylum Streptophyta; class Pinopsida; order Pinales; family Pinaceae; genus Pinus; species Pinus albicaulis. Next base: position 1,549,523,927 of record CM076579.1, on the reverse strand, counting down.
ACACCTATGCCCCTCAACCATAACCTTCCTCAAAATCGAGTTTCTTCACTTGCAACACTCATACTAGGGGCCCCACTTGGCCTCCATATTTGTCCCTGTTCGTGACGATTTTCGTCATGAGATACCCTTTTGTATTCATGTTTTTATGGTCCCCCATTGGACCTTTACTGTGTGGCAGCACCATCAATTCGCCCTTGTTTAGAGCATCCGAGTTGAGTCATCATCGCAGTCATGAAGTCTATCTCACGTCCCGTTGCATCCCGCTATCGTCCTACATCCTTCATTGCTTGGTCCCTCTCTCGTGTTGCAAATTATGGCCTTTAGTACCCTTTTCCCCTATCCCTCATGATATTGTGTCAGGCGCTGCCAAGCCATTCATGCCCTTTATTCTCTAACAAGGGAAGTCGTCCACCCGCTACTCAATATCCACCATTTCATCATCATCATTAGTGTCCGTCTGTTAGTCGCTCTACTATTTTCTCTCGTGCCTTAGTTGAGGATCCCTTATTGGCTCACCTATGGCAGACCTCCTTTTGTCGAAATCAGCTCATTTATTCCAGAATCTAGGTCTAGAGGGCGGTGTACCTTGGTTCGAGCTCCTTTCAGCATGATCGTGATCCATATACTTAATGGTCCAGTGATGCAGCAGCAGCTATTGGTGATTCCCGAGTGTGTGTGAGATGTCTCAACCCTCATGAGGGGGTGGCCCTGCAGGTAGCCCCCAACATGCCCAGATGACTTCTTCATTTCAGCCTTTGATGCAGCTCCTTACATTTGATGATGTCGGCCTCAGCCGCTTGCAGCGCCTTTTTCGATTTGCATGTATCAGTCAGATTTTGCGAGCCCTTCTCCGTGTATAGGGGGAATTTGGGTTTTATTTGTATCTCATGTACTAAAATATTATTGTACAAGTCCTGGCTGTTATTCTAGGCACAGCATGTATGTGGGATTCATCATTCTATTTTTCTGGCTCGTATTTATGCCAGCATGTACTTTATAGTTCGTTTCCTTATTTACTGGACATACTATTCTTTTTTACTTTGTCACGGCAGGCATAGGTATGCCTCCCTTGCCGCCTTTAGCACAGGTACCACTTCATAAATTAGAGACTTGTTGCACCTGTAAGTCTTGTCTCCTCAGGGTCTAGTCCTTTAGCACATTAGACTACCTTACATTTCTATCTCTGACTTCCCTCTTGATGTCTAGTGATTGAGTTCTTACAACGTACTTCGGTCATACGATTTTCTCCTAACACTCGTACGTTGGGGGGAAATCTGTTACACCATTTTTTGGTCATCTAACCTATTATCATTAGATGAACCCAAGTACACCATGTAAGACCAATTTTACCCTAAGTAAAATTTCTTTCACTATGTGAAATAACTTAGTAAAACACCTTTATTAAGTTGTTTATGGTCTAAACAGGAAACGTCCCCAAAAGGAAATAATAAACAAATCTATATATTTTTTATATTTCCTGGTCATATTTTACCCAAAACAAGGAAATCAATTAAATAAATCCTTATTTATTTGATTATTTCCTAGGAATAAGTTATTTAAATCCTTATTTAAATAATATTCCTAGTTAAATTTGACTAAAACATTTATAAATAATTAAATAAATCATTATTTATTTAATTGTATTCCCACCATTTCCTTAAAATAATAAATAAATCATTTATTTATTGGTTATTTATAAATAAAGGAATTGACCCAAGTCAAAAATCCTTTTCCCTCCAACAAATATAATAAAATATTCCTAAAGGGTGGTTCTAGAATTTGATTAATAATATTTTATTCATGCACCAAGTTCTAGACTACCCTAATATTTTGTTATAAATGGAAGGGTTTTCCCCATTCATTAGTCACCTTTTGTTGCCTAAAGATCACTCTGGATCTATACACTTGGTCACTTTTTCTCCATTTTTGCCTTGTGAGCTCCCATTGAGTTCTATGTTTGTTTGGGTTTTCTACAGCAACAAGAGAGAGAGATTCTAGATCTGAAGTGCTGAGGACTGTCAAGAACCCATCCCATTGAGGAGAACCGGAAAACACCTTTCTTGTTTTCCTCTCAAGTGCCCCCTTTCAATATAATATAAAAAATTCTTTCAAATACATTGTTCTTGCCTTGTTTATTGATGCATGGAGCCATATTTCATTTTTACTGCTTAATGTCTTTTACGCTTAGATCTGGATTTGTGCAGTGTTATTTGGATCAATTAACTGCAGACTTAAATATATTGGCAGTCATACTTGATGTTAGGGCTATTTTTTATGCGTAGCTAAAGTGGTCTTTTACGACGAAAGATTCATACTAACATGTGGTGAAGTAGTTTAAAAGTGTCGCAGATGGGCTATGTTGATGGGGGTGTGGTAGGCCAAGTGCAAGACGCGGTGGTCTGTATTTGATATTCTTATCAGAATTTCAGTCCAAGAAAGGGGTTTTATCGTGACATGGGTAAAACTTGACTTGATGTATGATGGACGAAATGAACATGAAGTGCTTCTCGGACTTGGATGTTATGGCCATGGTGCCATGTTCTTGATCTATGGTCTACTTGAGTGAAGGATTCCATGGAGGGTGAGGCTCTATCGACCGACAAGAATATTTATCATGTGCAAGGTGGGGTGATGATAAACATGGTCAGGTGACTGGACCTTTTGGTTGATTCTTGTGGAAAAATGATGTCAGGATATGCAAATATTCTTTGGGGAGCCTATCATACTGGGGGTAGAATGATACATGCTCTTGTACCTTCAGTAGTTGGGGAAACAGGTGATTTGTCATTCTTGTAACACTTGCAACCAATACCCCAAGTGAAAGCATATTTTCTATTCAAATATATTTAAAATAACGTTTAATGGAAAGTGATAAGATAGGGCATACATGTCGTAACTGAAAAATGATTTTTTCCGAGGCATGGATATGTGAAGCGTAATTCAGACCTGATGAGGTGTTGATCACTGTGTTTCTTTCAGTTTTGAAATTGGGCGTTCTAAGCTCCCGTTATGGTTTTTCAAATAATTCAAAAAGGGCGATATATGGGTTAATATGGCTCATTTCAATTCATTTGTGTTTTTTGAGAGCTATGAGGTCAGATTTGATCCCTTTCTGTCGAACCTTTCTTGTCATTGTGGTCAGCCTGTGTACCCAGGATTCGTGCCGTCAGTGCTAGGTAAGGGCCCTGAACGTCCAGTAATTCAAAAATTTCAGTTTTGTCTTGGGGGGGGGGGGGGGGGTCCATAAAAATTAGGTTTGTATGGATACCTACCTCTTTTTAGCCTTGATCGCGTGGGCGATCAAGGCATATGTGCACAGAATTTGTGCGGAAGAAAAATTTCCCACGATGTTTTCGCGTATGGCTAAGTATTTGCGCAAAGACTCCTGTGTCTATTCATGATACAGACGCGCGAACATTGAGCCTATTTAGAAAACAAGCACGATGATGAGCTGAGAAAACATTTTTGATTAAAATTTTGATTTTTTGGTTTTTGGGTCACTGATTTGGTTGTGTTTGGTGACAGTGGCGTGAGCGCGATTGGCCTAATTTGCGTATTTCTGTGGCACAAGATGCCAATGCATGGAGGCTCCTAACACAGTAGGGCCTGCTCAAGTTCTTGGAGAATGATCTCCTGAGATCACAAGATAGCCTGCTTTGTTTTCTAGTTCGCTGCTAGAACATGATATGGAAGGTGATGGTCCTACATGTTTAAATTCAACAAGAAAATGCACACATATAAGTGTGAGATCATAGGTCACACATGAGTGAGGGATCCTAGTGACACATTAGTGTGCAACCAATTTTTAAATAAATTGGAAAATTAACTGTAATATTATCTCATAACTACTTGTAATAGTTAATTAAGTGTGATAGACTTAGTTAGCTCAAGAATTTCGAGTTGAGGGTCAAAGTGTAGGAATGTAGAGTGATTTTATTATCAACAGGGTCCAGTTGCATTAATTGGGATCAATTAACTGAGATTAATTGAGTTAAAATTATTTTAACTAGTTGTAATTGTTTGATGAGCTAGTGGAAGATAAAGTGAATTAAAATAGATTTAATTCACTAGTAGTGATCTACCAAGTAATTGATGATTAAATATTTATATATGCATGCATGTCAATTCTGTTGGAGACCCAATTGAGACAAATGTTCAAGACAAGTAAACTATTAGTTTTATTTTTAGGAAACTTCCGGGGTGCAGTTATAAAAACACGGGAAGCCCATGATGAATTGTGCAATCAAGGAAGGCTGAATTTCCTATTTAATAGGGGTTTATTTCTCTAGGGATTGCGTGAGCAAGGCAGGCTTAGGGTAGGCTAATAATTGGCTATGTTTTTGTCCAATTTTACCTAGATCAGTGCGAAGCAATTGGTAGAGTGTATGATGTTGTGGTGAGCACAAATACATTGTATTGTTTCATGATTCTTTGGTTGATTATACAATAAATATGGAGGGGTTTTGAGAAGTTTCTTTCCCCAATAAATATGTTGTGTTGTACGATTGATTTACTTATTTCTCTTACTTGCATGCAATTGAGCGATCATGATTTGTATTTCGAAAATATTGTATAAGGATTAAGTATCTTGTTTTAGTACATTGCATGATCAGATTGAATACATTCATGTAATTTCTACATGGTATCAGAGTGCCAGGAATCACAATAATGGAGAAGAAATTGAGTTTGTGTTGAACAATATTCAAATTTGCAGGTAATTTCTTTGGAGCTATAAGGTGATAAAGATGTCTTTCAACGGCTTGAGACTCGAATATTCACTCGAGGGAAGTTAAAATTATATTTCATTGAAGGAAAGGATGGAGGCAGTGTTGGAGGACAATGACTTGAAGGAATTCATATATAATGACATTCCCAAGCCCGTTGCAGAAGATGCCCAACTTCTTGATGCATGGTAGAAGAAGGTAGCAAAGGTGAGGAGGATATTGTTAGAGGGATTTTGATATCATATTGTCTCGAGTCTCCATGGAAAGGAAAATCCATATTATATGTGGAAGGCCTTGACATATCTATTTAAAATAAGTAGTGACCATATAAAATTGGCTCTCAAGGACAAGTTTAGGAAAATCAAAATGGAGAAGGGCAACACAATCCAGAAATACTTTACCAATTTCACTCAATGTCATGATGAGCTTGGAAGTATTGGGATTATTGTAGCTAATGATGAATTGGTGATCCTAACACTTCTAGGCCATCCCAAGAGTTGGAATAGTTATCAGGACTCCGTGAATGGGAGGGATAAGTTACCAGTTTGGGAGCGGTTATGCTTGGATTTGGTACAAGAATGGTTTCAGTGGAATACCAGGGATGGATCCTCATCCAAGACTTTTGATGAGGAAAATTGTGCCTTGGATGGTAAGGTGAAGAGGGGGAAGGGGAAGAAGTCCTATTCCAAATCTGAGATTGGAAAAGAAGGAAAGAAGCATGACATGTCAAAGGTGAAATTTTTTCACTGTCATGGTCTTGGACACTATGCCAAAAATTGTCCACAAAAGAAGAAGAACAACAAGAATTCTCCAGGAGCTGCAGCAGGTGAAGCTTTGGCCTCAAAATTTGAGTCATACTTCTCTCTCATTGCATGTATGGCATCAACTATGATGGGATCTATGTGGTACATGGATAGTGGAGCATATTTCCACATGACGGGAAACAAATAACTCTTTAGTATCTTGGAGGAGAAGGAACTTCATACGCACATCGAGATGGGTGATGACGGTAGGTATAACACTACGGGATTGGTACAGTTACTTTCTAGAGATAGTCAGGTAAGCCTTTCTTATTAAAATATGTCATGCATGTACCTTGAAAAATAATTTAGTTTTAGTTGCTATGTTGGAGGATCTTGGATATGATGTGTTCTTTAGTGAAGGAAAGGAGTTCCTTCGTCACAAAGCCACATGACATGTAAAGAGGATTGGGGTCCATGTGAAGAACATCTAGAAAAATGATGTAGATGGTTGAGTAGCATTGAGCTGTAAAGTAGGGAAGGTGGTGAGCTGGGATACCGATGAGTTATGGCACAGGAGATTGGGCCATCCACACCATATTGCTTTGAGGATCATGCATCAGATTTTTACAGGTCTTCCAAAGGGTACTCTTGCGTATATAGAAACATGCAAGGGATGTACCATGGGGATGTATACTAAAGCCAATTTTCATGAGAAGGAGAACTGAGCAGTGGAATTCCTTGGGAGACTTCACTCAGACGTGTGTGGACCATTCTCTACACCTTCCACATCAAAGCATAGGTATTATGTGATTTTTTTTTATGATTTTTTCTAGAAAGTGTTGGATCTTTTTTTTTTCAGAAGAAAGATCAAGTGTTCTCCAAGTTTCGTGAGTTCAAAGCACTGGTAGAGAAAGATACAAGGAAGAATTTGAAGGCTCTAAGGAGTGACAATGGCAGTGAGTATATATCTAATGAATTTAAGAACTTCTTACCAAAGAAGGAATTCAGAGAGAATTGATTGCACCTCATAACACACAATAGAATGTGGTTGCAGAAAGAAAGAATAGAACAATTGTGGGAGAAACACGAGCTATGTTAGATGATCAGGGCCTACTGTTGCATTTGTGGGCAAAGGCATACAACACAACGGTATTTGTGTAGAATCGTAGTCCTCATTGGATACTTGGCATGAGAACACTAGGGGAGGATTTTTTAGGTAAGAAACCAGATGTTTCATATTTTAAAAATTTTGGCTCATCTGTCTATTTCCATGTGACCAAAGATGCCAGGAAGAAGCTAGAACCAACAATAGAGGTTGGGATATTTTTGGGGTACATTGATACTCCCCACAACTATCGTGTGTATTTTCCAGCTAACAAGATGACAGTTGTCAGGAGAGATGTTAAATTTGATGAGGAGAAAGCCATGCGATTGTCCCTTGAGAGGAAGCTTGACTTGCATGTATATGAGGAACTTGTAGTTCCAAAGGATGAACCTTAGGATGTGGAGAATCAATAAGAAAAGGATCATGGAGTGGAAAAAACCACTCATGCAAATCCATCCACAAAAAATGGTAGGAAGCACACCAGAGAGGCTGACAGATTGATGCTAGATGTGACATATCATGTAGGAGCACCTACATCATAGCACATGCAGATAAGGTCCACAGACAGGTATACTGGATACATGGCTCTTATGAGTGAGTGTATTGTGATAAAACCATCATATTTTGAGGAGCCAGTGAAACAACCATGGGTTGATGCCATGGTTGATGAGTATGACTTGATACCATGGTTGAGGAAGTCAGTGGTTGGATCTAGTTGGATCTACAAGGTGAAGAAAGAAGCATATGGGAGTGTGGAGAAATACAAGGCTAGATTTGTGGCCCGAGGATTCTCACAAGTAGAGGGGATTGACTATGAGGAGAATTTTTCATGGATTGCAAGGTACTCATTGATTAGATCTATCCTTGCACTCTCAGCTTAGATGGGGTGGCAGATACATCAGATGGATGTAAATACAACCTTTCTCAAAGGAGTTATTAAGTAGTAAGTGTAAATTGAGCACCCAAAAGGTTTTGATACCTTTGATAGGGAGTCACATCTCTGGAGACTCAAGAGAGAACTGTATGGGCTGAAGCAAGCACCTTGTGCTTTGTACACTAGGATCGTCAGCTATTTTATAGGGTTGGGATTTACAAATAATGAAGTGGATGCGAACCTATATCATATTGTGGTTGATGGTAATATTTTGATTATTGAAATTTATGTTTATGTATTATACTGAAAAGCGATGAGAAAATCATAACTTCTTGCAAAGAGGATATTTCAAGAGAGTTTGAGATGAAGGACATGTGGCTATTGCATTATTTCCTTGGCTTGGAAATATGGAAAAGAGATGGGGAGATATTTGTATTTTAGGGCAAGTATGCCAAGGAGATTCTCAGGAAGTTCCACATGGAGGGAAGCAAACCCATGGAGACTCCTCTTGCAGGTAACTAGAGGAATGAGGATGCTAATTTAGGTGAGGTAGTGGATACTATTTTTTACAGGAAACTTGTGGGTTCACTTATGTATTTGGTGAACACACAACTAGACATATGCTACACAGTTAGCCAACTTAGTCAAGCTATGGTTAAGCCTACCAACCTCTTTTGGAAGGTGGGGAAGCATGTGTTGAGGTATCTCAGAGGCATTATAGGGTATGGATAATGGTACAAATGGAAAAAGGAAGTGAAGCTTCAAGGCTTCACCGATTCAAATTGGGTAGGTAGTCCATCAGAAAGGAGGAGCATATCAGGGGGAATTTTCATCATAGGATCAACAACAGTTTCTTGGTACAACAAGAAGCATAGATTAGTTGCATTCAGTTCAGCTGAGGCAGAGTACATGGAATCTAGTCAGGCTGCATGTGAGGCCATCTGGATGAGCATGATACTTGTTTGTTTGTTTGGGCATCATATGGATCCGACGATGATACATTGTGATAACCAGAGTTGCATAAAAATCTCGGTTAATCTAGTATTCCATGATAGGTCCATGCATATTGACATCCGGTACCACCATCTCATAGATTGTGTTCAGAGGCACATTATGTTGTTGTAGTACATTCCCACGAAATATCAAGATGAAGATATCTTGACGAAGGCTCTTGCGAAGAGAAAATTCGAATACCACAGAGGTGGGATCGGGGTAGCAGATAATCCTTTTCTTGTTGAGAGGGAGTGTTGTAATTCAACAAGAAAATGCACACACACTAGTGTGGGATCATAGGTGACACATGAGTGAGGGATCCGAGCAACACATTAGTGTGCAACCAATTTTTAAATAAATTGGAAAATTGATTATAATAGTATCTCATAATAACTTGTAATAGTTAACTAAGTGTTATATACTTAGTTAGCTCAATAATTTCGAGTTGAGGGTCAAAGGATAGGCATGTAGAGTGATTATATTATTAATAGGTTCCATTTGAAGTTGTAGCACTGTGTGGTGTGAGTGGGATTAGTTAACTCACACTAATTGAGTTAAAATCAGTTTAACTAGTTCTAACTATTTGATGAGCTAGTGGAAGATCAAGTGAATTAAAATAGATTTAATTCACCAGTAGTGATCTACCAAGTAACTGATGATTCACTATTTATAGTTGCATACATGTCAATTTTGGTGGAGACCCAGTTGAGACAAAGGCTCAAGACAAGTAAACTATTAGCTGTATTTTTAGCAAACTACCCAGGTGCAATTATAAAACCACAGGAAGCCCATGATGAATTGCGTAATAAAGGAAGGCTGAATTTCCTATTTTATTGGGTTTATTTTTCTAAGTATTCTATGAGCAAGGTAGGCTGAGGGTAGGTTTTTAATTGGCTATGAGTTTGTCCAATTTTTCCTAGATCAATGTGAAGCAATTGGTAGAGTCTATGAGGTTGTGGTGAGCACAAATACATTGTATTATTCATGATTTCTTGGTTGATTATACAATAAAGATTTAGGGGTTTTGAGGAGTTTATTTCCCCGGGAAATAGCTTGTGTTGTGCGATTGATTTAATTATTTCTCTTACTTGCATGTGATTGAGAGATCAAGATTTATATTCTGCAAATATTGTAGAAGGATTCAATATCTTGTTTTAGTACATTACATGATCATATTGAATCAATTTCTATAAATTCTACACTGTGGGGTAGAGATGTCACCATCCATCCAGAGACATATGTGTACTTCGTGGCTGGCTTACTACCTCAGGGTGAGGTGCTACCACACCCACTTCCACCTGCGAGGGTGAGTATTCGACGTTGGGCGGAGCAGCACTTCAACAATGTGTCTCTTTCTCAAGGGTGTGTCCTTATTGCATCGATGACTGTCCTAGTTGAGCAGTGTGCCCTACAAATGATAGTTCACTTGACAGGGTCATCATCACCCAATAGGGTGTCAGGACCACAGATTGGTGTCTTTCATCGGCTCCCGGACGATTAATTTTATGACTAGGCATGCCATGTGTATGAAGGCATGGTGTTGCAACTGGGGAAGGTCCGGGGAGGATCTAAAGTGTTCAAATATGTGAGAATACTCTACAAAATCATGTTTGAGAGGGTTGTGATGATGCGACCTATAGTGCCAGTGCCTTTTTGTCGCCGGGATTCTTAGATGTGGCGATGGGCACCCATGATGCCTCGTGGCAGAGGAGTGGAGGTGGGTCGCTATTGGGATGCGACCACGGAGGCATTGTTCCAGGTGAACCCATAGATGTTTATGGATTATCCATACATCGGGATGGATTTCTGTGGGGATCTAGATATGGGTCTTCCTGCTGGTTATGTGTGGGGCCCTCCAGATATGACGTTTTGATGTTTTTTTGAATTTTTAGTTTTTTATGATGTGTATATCTATATGGCTAGTGTGGTGAAACTGACATTATCCTTGTTTCTCTTGCAGATGTGGGAGCATCTAGGCATCTGATTTCTCACTTGGTGGGGCATCAGCCACTGAGGAGGGTTCCAGGTGGAGCTACTTAGCCCTAGGTTGGGGGGCAGGGTTATGGTGCTAGCCCCTCAGGGGAGGGTAGTAGTGTGGTTTTTGCTGGGGAAGCTGCTCTTCTTGTTTGTGCTTAGGTGGCTAAGGCATGAGTAGCAAAAGTTGAGGAGTAGCTAGCTACTTCTGAGGCTTGGTCAACAAAATTTTCTGATGCCGACCCAGGGTTTTGTGGATCACCTGGACAACGCATGGCTTGAGGTGTTGATGGCTTGAGAGAGGGCATATCATCCTACACTACGCCATGTGGCACTTTTTGTTTTGGCTGTTGCACCTGTACTAGCACCAGGTGTAGCTATGGGTTGAGAGGATCCACCTGGCAGGGCTCAACCCTAAAGATGTTATGTATTCAAGGAAAGCATCCATTATGAGGATGCTTCCCTTATTTTTTTATGACATGTATATGTATTTTTTGGCTAACCAACGGATCAGAGACATGACTTATGTATTTTGACTCACACAAATTTTTTGATATATGTTAGTGTGAATTCACATTAGGGGAATTTTGAGGTCTAAAATGGGCCTCCTAAGGAAATTATAAAATAATAGTGGAAAAAATCAAATAAGATTTGATGACATCATCAAATTTTGGAGGGAAAAATGAAAAAACTACTTTTTAAACTCATATTTTCAACTTATCTCCCAAAGTTTTTACTCAAATTTTGAGTGGGAGTACTCGTTGGATGAAAAATTTCATTCCTCTTCTAAGGAGTATCCATGTTGCATACTTTCTATGGGTCCTACTACATGAAAAATGAGAAATACATAAAAAACGTGATTGTAATCACGTTTTTTATGTATTTCTCATTTTTCATGTAGTAGGGTTCATTGAAAGTATGCAACATGGGTACTCCTTGGATGAGGAATTAAATTTTGCATCCAACGAGTACTCCCACTTGAAATTTGAGTAACAATTGTGGGAGATAAGTTGAAAATATGAGTTGAAAAAGTAGTTTTATTATTTTATTATTTTTTAATATTTTTACCCTTTTGTTTAAAAAAATGGTAAATCATCCCCCATGGTTGACATCATCATCTTGAATCCTATTGGTTGTTATAAAGTTTATTTTTGTTGTACATTTTTCTTAGGAGGCCCATTTTAGACCTCAAAATTCCCCTAATGAATCGCAAGCATACGAAAACATCTCAGTTTAGTTGTGCATAAAAAACATCCCTAACATCAAATATGGCTGTCAATTTCCTTAGATATGAAGTTAGTGATCAGAATAAATGCCACAAAAATCCAGATCTATGCCGTTGAAGACATTAAACAACAAATAAAAGCAAGAGTTGCTCCATGCTTCCAATAGACAAGACAAGAATATTTTTAAAGAAATTTTGTATTTATGACACCTGGGAAGGGAACATAGAAAGATGTTACCAGTCTCCCTCAATGGGATGGGTTATTGTATTTCCTCCTCACTTCAGATCTAAGATCTCTCTCTCTTGATGGTGTAGAAAACCCAGACAAAAATGGAACTCAAGGGGAGCTCACAAGAAAAAAGTAGAAAAATATGACAATGATGGAGGAGCAAAGTTAGATCAAAAGTATAGATCCAGAGGGATATTTAGGAAAAAAAAGGTAGTGATTGAATGGAAAAACCCTTCTATTTATAACAAAATATTGAGTTAGTCTAGATATTGGTGCATAATTAAAATATTATTAACCAAATCTAGATCTGCCTTTTATGGAATAATTTATTATTTTTGTTGGAGGGAAAATGAATTTGAATTTGGTCAAATCCCTTTATTTGTAAATAATAAATAAATAAATGATTTATTTATTATTTTAAGAATGTGGTTGAGTAATAAGTAAATAAATAGTGATTTAGTCAATTATTTATACATGATTTAGTCAAATTTAACAAGGAATATTATTTAAATAATGTTTTTAATAATTATTCCTAAAAAATAATAAGATAAATAATGATTTATCAAAAAAAATTTCCTGTTTTGGTTAAATATGACCAGGATTATTAATTAAACTGTTGTTTAATTAATTATCACTTGAGGAAAATAAAAAAAATAAGGATTTATTCAATTATTCCTCATGGGGTTTCATGTTTAGACCATAAACAACTTAATAAAGTATCGATTACTAAGTTATTTTTTCATAGTGAAAGCAAGTGTATTAAGGTAAAATTGGTCTTACATGTTGTACTTTGATCCACCTAATAGTAACAAGTTAGATGACCAAAAATTGGTGTAAAAATATATATGTGATATATGTATTTTTTCGGCTCTTGATGATGTGTCTATGGTTATATTGTTTGATGGATGTTGTGTACCTTTGATGGAGATATATTTGTTATGTTTTTTTCTTTTCTATGGAAGATGGTTTATACGAGATGCATTCCAAACTAGAATGTGATTTATTATGTGATCAATTGTCTGGTTTTGATTTCTTAGTATATGTGTGAATGTAATATGATCAAACTGACGACTTAATATTCGTGCATGTAAATACTGTCTAAATAGTTGAGAATCTTGTACTTCAAATGCTTGGTTTAACTGTGAAACCACTAACTAGGAATCAACATAGATATGCATATGGTGAATGCCTTGGTTGAAGGCATCGCTCATTAGCCCGATGACTACATCATATTCTGCCTGATTATTGGTGGTTGATTCGATGCATACTCATTTGATGAAGAATGGCCATCGGTCAGGATAGTAAATTCCCTTGGCGGATGCTACTATATTTCACGACCATCGTGATGCTCCATCATTGAATCCAAAATAATGGAGGGGGGAATGATCCATCTATGACACTAAAGAATTATTTTAGAACAAGTCTATGATGATTGTAATCATCGAAAAACATATTTTTTTTACATGCATCTTATCTTTAGGGCTGAGGCCTCCTGCCACTTATGAGTAATTTTTTTTAAGTTAAAGCCCATTGACGAAGTTAGCTAGGCATGTACCATTGGGATTTGATAGGATGTATGCCCCTTGAGGAGGCAATGTTTTATGACGTAGGGACGTTTCCATAGTGTTTTGAACTTCCCAGGTCCTAGGTCCTCTTTCACGACATCATAGCAGAGGACTAACTCTCCCTCGATAAATGAGTGAGGGGTGATGTTGCGATATAATGATCCTTTTACCCATTTTTTATGTTCCTCATTATGTTGGAGCGACTACCGCCAATTTTCCTCGATGAGTTCTAGCTGTACCAATTGTTTTTCTAAAGGCTGGGTATCATCGAGGAGTTCGATGCCGACATGCAAGTTGGGGATTTCACGTTCGATGGGAATCACGACTTAGACCCCATACACAAGTTGGAAGGGTGTGAATCTTGTTGAGTTTTTAACTGTCGTGCGGTATTCCCAGAGGGCGGAGAAAACCATATGGTGTTGGTTTGTCTTATGGTTATTCACCATATGCTGTAACATTGTTTTGATCACTTTGTTGAAAACTTCTACCTGTCCATTGGACTGAGGATAGTATGGTGATGTCAATTCATGTGTGAATCCTAGGTGGTGAGACAAATCCTGGAATATTTATTTTTTGAAATTATTTCCTTGATCAGAGACTAACTCTTTTGGCACACCGAACTGTGTGGTGACATGGTTGAATAGGAACAGTGTCGCGATTTCTGTCATGTTGTCATATGTAGGCATGGATTTTTTTCATTTGGTGAAACATTAGACGATGATGATGATGTATTTGTGGTTTCAAAATGACGTAGGGTTGCAAGTCATTAAGTCAATCCCCCATTTACAGAACGGACTAGATACAATGACCAGGTGTTAAGGAGCGGGAGGTGTTCTTACCTTGTGAGAAAAGTGTTGACATCGCTCACATATTTTGACTATTGTGATGCAATCACGTAATAAGGTGGGCCAAAAATATCCTTCCCATAGAAATTTTTGGGTGGTAGCCATTCTAGAGAGGTGGTCGTCGCAAGATCCACTATGATAGTTATTGAGGGCTTTCTCATCTTGGTCGTGCGAGAGGCATCGGTGTAGGATGGTATCGATGCCTCACTGATAAAGGATGTCTACCATGAGGAGGTATCTGGGGACCTAGTGGTGTATGCACCTTCGTTCGTCACGTATGAGCTTTGGATTAAATTTTTGGGTTCTTAGAAATAAGAGGATATCACCGTACCAAGGACTGTGAATTCTCACTATAAAGAGGTGTTCATCCAGTAGTGAGTAGTCGACTAGGAATAATTTAATATGACTTGGGAGGTTAGTGATGAACTCAGCTAAGATAAAATATTTATTTCTCTTGGAGGAGTTGAAATGTAAGTCAAACTCCTGCAGTATGACTACCAAATGAGCGTATTTGTGGTTCATCAAATGGCGGATCAACGGGTATCTCATGGGGTTGATAACTGCGACGACTGTTGTATTCCACAACATAATGTTGTGTTGAAGCTTCTGGACTGCATGTATTAGGTCTAGGGAAGTTTTCTCTTTGGGTTCATACCTTAATGCGAGGCCTGATAAGTTTTTACTAACATAATAATTATGTGTTCTTTACAATCAGGACTGTCTTGGATTAACACCCCAGCTAAAACGTTTTTTGATGCTGACAGATATAGGGTGTAATATTCGTTGTAATTTGGTGGGATGATCAATGGGTTGATGAAAATGCATATTTCAGTGCCTCAAATTATTTTTGGGCTTGATCGCTCCATTTAAATGGGATATCCTGACGGAGAAGGCGTAGGAATCCCTATGCGCAGGTGGCGTAATCTCGGACAAAGCAGCTCAAGAAATTGGCTTTCCCTTGCAATATTTGGAGTTTCTTGACGGTTAGTGGTAGTGGCACCTCTATGATAGCTTGGAATTTGAGGGGATTCACTCTAATCCCTTTTTGGGACACTATAAAATGTAAAATTTGACTTGCGTTGACGCAGAAGATGCACTTGAGAGGGTTGAAGCATAGGATGTTGTACTGTCGGCATATTTGGAATACCAACCGTAAATATTCTAGATGATCGCTTCAATTCTTGGATCGAACTGTGAGGTCATCTAAGTAAGAAAGGATAAGGTGGGCTAGGTCATGGAATATATATTTCATGGCCTGCTGGAAAGTGGCTCCAATGTTTATGAGACCAAATGGCATAAATTGGTATGCGAAAGTGCCCCACAGGGTGGTGAATGAAATATTGTATCAATCGATATGCCGAATTTGAATTTGGTTATACCATGAGAAGTCATCCATGAAGGAGAGGGCCTCGTGTCTAGCGCAAGATTTTATGACTTGATCGATGAATGGGGTAGGGTGGTTGTCTTTTGGACAAGATTTGTTAAAATATCAGAAATTAGTATGGACGCGAATGGTGCCCTGTTTTTTCATGATGGGAATAGGGTTGGAAACCCATGTTGTGTAAGCTATCGGGTAGATAAACCTGGGTTTGTGAAGCTTTTCAATTTCTCGCTTAATTTCCTTTTCCTTAGATGGGTGCAATTGACGTTTTTTCTGGCTTACTGGTGGTATGTCGGTCTAGGTGTCAATATGGTGCTCTACGATAGTGGCACTAAGCCTTGGAATTTCTGAATAATCCCATGCAAAGATGTATCTATATTCTTGCAACAAGTTTGTGTAAGAGATTACTTCATTTGGGGAGCATGATGCCTCGAGTGATATTTATTCGATTTTTTATTGGTTTCTAGAGATATTTACCTTGATGGTTGGTGAAGTATTGGACATGTTACCTTCTTCGAACGCGTCAGGAACTGGGATGGGATTTTTGAGCCAATCGACTTTCCCAAATGGAAGGAAATATTTTGATTCGATTGTGTATATCTCTTGGTTTTCTGGGTTGTTTGGGCCGAATGTATTTTCAGGAAGAAAAATGAGCGGTAAAGCATTGCATCATGTTAGTGCCTAAATCTACCTCAGGCTGAAAGAAGGCAGAGTTCAGGGTAACATCAAACCATGCTCAGTCTGGTAGCTAGCCCTACCAGAACAGGAGAGGGCTCTCTCCGGGTCAATCTCAACAAAAATAGTCAAAGGGGCTTGAGATGACTTGAAATAAAAGCTGATTTTAGGCTAGGTATATAAGTGAAAGAGTTTAAGTTTGCTTTTTGGGGGTTTTTTTGGAAACAAAGGGAAAGGCAGTTTTGGGTTCGGGGATGAGGCCTAGTTTTTGCAAAGTTCTGAATGGGGCAATTAAGACAATTGTTTTGATGCTTTGGATTGAATGAATGGATAGTTTAGACCGGTGAGGAGCTGAAGAGGGCAAGAGGTATTCAATAATCCTCTTCAAACAGATGAAAACATGGAAAATTAAACAAAACTGAAGGCAGAGCAAAGCAATCTAATGAATTCCACCTTTATAACTTGTTTGTTTAATTTAAGAAGAAAGGAGAAGGGAAATGATAGACATAAACATCAGTGAAGTTACAATTACATAGAGAAAAAAACCATCAAAACACAGAGCCACATGGATCCCAAAGAGTGCTGCAAACCCTGGTCTATTCCTTTGCCAAAATTGCAGAGATGAAATGTACAATGAAGTGCCAAGCAATCCCAAGTGTACAACCCTGAAAATTACTGAAGAACTACATGATATAAACAAGCCTAACTCATTCCCATGCCTCTAGGGGTCGATATCACCATTATAAGAGCTGTTTCAACCATATATAAACTAGGAACTGGAAAATAGGCAATGAAACAACTTGCTTCTATATGATAGGAAACTAATTCATTCACTTACATTTCACTTTTTTGTGAATGAATCTACTAAGATGAGTAAAAATGTGCCAAAATTACATCAAATTCATGAAATTACATCAAGTTACATCAAGAGTTACATGAAAAATTCAAACTAGCCAAAACCAGGCGAAATTTTGAGCTGCTGAGTGAAAAATAGGCCAAATTTCCCTATGCGCCGCGCCTGAAATCTCTATGCGTAGCACAAGTGTGAGGCTGATTTTGAGGGTCTTCCAAAAGTTAAAATTGAGTACAAGATAGCTCGTTGGAAAGCCCTACCTGTGTAATTTCCAACACAAGTGGAATTTCTGGATTTGGTTTCCATTTTCCCCTCCAAAAATCAAATCTCCCAACACTGCTTCCTGTGTGTGCAAAAAGTGGCAGAAAGGCCATTTTTAGGGTGTTTTTGACCCTTTAGGCAACCCATAACTTGATGAAATCCTTAGGTAATCCATATGCATGCATAAATTTTGATGAAAAATCCAGAAATGCAAATTTTTCCTCCAGAAGAGCTGCCAATTATAAGCGCGCGCCAAGTGGCGCTACGCGTCGGGCAGGAAAATTTGTGTTTAGGCCCAAAAATTCAAAATTGACAAAATTTTTCCCAAATTTCTTGAAATTTGGGCTAAATTACCACCATCAAGCACTATGCTGGGCCAAAGAAGCTTCGGCCAAAATTTGGAGTCTATCATGCCTTTTACGACGCTTTAGTGCCCTCCTTAGTCTTGCCTTCAGGATTTTGATCCTCGCTTTGAAAACATGATTTCGTGCCCAATAGTGGTTCTTCATGTGCCTGAGCATGTTCTTTTCCTTTTTTTCCTTCTCCAACAGATTCTCAAGATGAATATTTACCCTCTCAAGCCAAGTCTCCCTATCAGCCTCAATCTCCCGCTCAATGGGTGTCATCTCGGTGTGGCTTCTTCGGGCAGCTTGCCGGTTCTCACGGATGTTTTGAAACTCCATGATTTTCTGCTGATCCTCCAACTGTTTGTTCCGCTGCTCTAGGTATTTTATGATCCATTGGGCTCTCTGCAACTTGTCGGTCAAGGTGTCAATATCCGCCTTCTGCTCCTGAATGATCTCTCTCAACTTTGAGCTTGGAGAGCTCAAATCCTCATCAATCAATATGAAATCAGTATCCTGACCTCCTGAAGGGCCTTCATCCTAAATAGGCCTCTTTCCTCTGTCCTGTACCTATACTTGTGCTACTGATGATGGAAACGAGACCCCTTCCACCTCGGGTGGAGATAGTACTCGTCGGGCTGCTACAAACAATACTTTGGTGCCTCTCTGATAAGTGACATATACTGGCACACCGATAGGCTTTGTCTCGTGACCTTCAGGCTGATGTGAAGGTTCACCTGGCTCATGAACAACCTTTAGAGGAACCTGAGGAACTGTGAAGAAATCACGGGAAATGAAATCCTCCCATGAAATTCCCTGCAATCCAAGCTGATGTACAACCACGATCTTGATGAGTGCATAGTGATAAATATTGTTGTACTGCTGCTCGGGAGTTTTCTTCTACACAAGCATGGTCATCCTCTTGATATTCCGACACATGAAAAAATGAATTTTCATCATCCTCACTCTCATGAAATGCATCAATAATCTGATGTGGTAGGCATAGAGGCCTGAGAACCGGCCCTCACAATTGAAGTATCTGATAACAAGTTTCATCAAAGGCGCATAGGATTCCTTTAGGAACCAGAATGGGAACACCCTGTTGAGATGTCTCACATAACTAGGCCTGATGTATGGTTCATAATGCACTCTGTCCACCTATTGTATTTTATTCCATTTTTCACCCACATTCGGTATTCCAGTTGCTTGAGAGATGGTTTCCGGTGTCAAAGTGAAATTTACACCAGCAAGAGTTACCTGACCATCATGAAAATGAAATAAAAACAAACGAGACAACTCCTGATGATGAATAATCCTAGCAATCATCTCACAAAACTGATAACATGACTGCTCACGAAAACATGCCATGGCAAGTGGGCAAGCCTGCAATTGAGTCAATGAGGTAAGCTCTTCTCTCACATGTTTGCCACCTTTACGAGGCCTTCTCGGTGCATGAAGCTCAGTGGTAGAATCAATGTCTTGTTCATATGATGTATCAGTGTCTGTCTCCATGATACTCAAGGTTAATGCAAGGTGTGTGTTGGCTTGAATGAGATGAAGAATGAGAATTTGGTGCTTTGTTTCAACTGCCAAATATGTGCCAAAGGGAAGGGACTGTGGGAGAAATAAGACAGTGGGGACAATGGGGTCTTGTCAAGTAATAATTTTCCTTTTGAAGTTTTTAAAAATGTAGAAACAATGGACAGTTACTTAAGTGTTTGGGGAACTTGGGGTTTGGGAATTTTACAAATGAAATGGGAAAGAGATAATGAGAGGAAATGAACTAACTTAGGGATAGGGAAATGGGCTTGTATTTGATAGTATAACAGTGAGAGAGAGGGATGAACAATGAGAAATGAATAAGTTTGGCACAAAACTACTTTTAAAACACCAATTTTAAAACCCTAAGGGACAGTTTTAAACAAGACGATAGGGTTTATGGTTTTGGCATTCAAAATCTTATATTCCTTCTTCCAAACAACACCAAACACTGATCAATGACAATTGCAAGATGACTTGAACTTACTTGGAGTGGAGAAGACCGTTTCATTTGAAATTTTAAAGGAAATGGCAATAAATTTGGATTTTCGGGCCAATGCACCATGCGCATAACCCAGTGCGCCGAGCTCTCTATGTGCGCCGCGCTCGTTCAAATCAGCACTATGGTGAGTGGCCTTGTGCACCGCGCTCGACCAGTGTGTTTGGTCTCAATATAGTCTCCTAAATTGAGCTCATTTAATTGTCAACCAGGGTTGGTAAACTGCTGAAGTGAAGTGTACTGTATCTACCTAGGTGCTTGTTTCTTAATGCGTTGTGTGTAGTGTTTTGTGATGTTTTTGGTCTTTTTGGCAATTTTATGTTCACAAGGGAAATGACTAGAAATCTAGTGGAAGGAAGCTAATGATTAAAAACAGAATGAAGCCTATTTGGTTGATGACAAATGACAAATGCAATTGCAGATATTGAAACAGAATCAAATCCAAACTATGACTAAGCAAAAACAAAGCTTGATAATGACTTTTAAGCAAATGATTCAAAGCATAAAATCAATTTGTCAAATTCTTTCATCAAAGGTGTTTGAGAGAGAGCTTGAGACATGGTCAACTAAATATGCAAATTCTCCTAACTAATCAGTTAAACAACTAACTTATAATGATGCAACATTTTATCCTTGATTAGAGATTTGTTGAAGCATAATTGGAGTAAAACATTGATATCATCATAAGATCTTCTACTCTAAGTCTAGTTCCTAACTCTATTCTGCAACTCAGTTTTATAGTACTACACTTCACTCAAAGGTTATAGATTTTTGAAATAGTATTTTGAGGAAATGTTTGTTTGTAAGATGATAAGGAAGTTGCAGAAGTACTTCAAGCCTTAAAATGATATTGTCCTCTATTCATATGGTTATGAATCAATTATAGATTTTAGAACAAGAAGAGGTTTGTAAATAATGAAGGCTGTTTTGTTAAGTTTAACAACTGAAGTAATCTAATATGAAGTGAATGACCAGCTGAATGTGGAGTGCAAATGCAATGAGTTAAGCTAAAACTGAACTTAAGATGTCACTAATCTAAAACAGTGCTGAACTAACAAGTCATTATCAAACTTAAAACACAATAACTGAGCATGAGTTAAATGCAATTAGACTCCGGAGTATCCTAACTAAGCTATCATGCATTATTCTATGGAATCATACAGTCTGTTTTTACATCATGATTGGTATTTTGGAAGAGTTTCTTAGAACAATCCTAACTGTACAATTCAGTGCAAATGCAAACATAAAGACTGAAAGCAACGAAAAACTAAGATATCATAGCTGTTTCCTACCCATCATTATGATATTTTGGAAGAGATTTTTAAGAGAAAGAATAGCTATGGTACTTAGTGCAAACACACAAATGAAACGTTCAAGATCACAATCATGCTTAAGACATTATAAGGAAGTTTTGGAAGAGTTTCTTCTTTTGGAAGAGTACTTAGCATAAGTATAACTGTGATGATGAACAAAAGAGATTGCAATTAAATCTTACAATACTATAGCCATTTCCCATTCATGATCATAATCTTTTGGAAGACTTTCTTCTTTTGGAAGAGTTTTTAGAACGAGTATAACTATAGTAGCTAATGAAAACAACTACGAATTCAACTTCAAAAACGTAAAGGCAGCTAGAATACTTATCTAAATTACGCAAATAAATCCGTACAGGGGGCAGGGGCCCTCTACCACCAGACGAAATCTAACTCCAAATCAAATCAACGCTTCAAAACAATACTGTCTGCTTCATTAAAGGAGAAATAGCTTGAACAGAGAAATTTGCGTCTTCAGAAATGTAGCACAGAATCTAAGCAAAATCTAGAACAAAAATCTAGCCTAGCTCTCGGTTTCCCAAGTGTTTATATAACAAATGTACATAACAAGACTTGCATCAATTCTAGGATCATTGTCTTTCCTTATCGAAATCACATTAGGACTCTTGAAGTGGCTGCGTAAAAAGGAAAAAGACATCTGGACTAAGACAGTCCTATTAGAAGTTTTCCTTCTTAAATGTGTTCCCACGTACCAAAACCATACCCAGAATTCGTTTCTTCCTTCATGGTGAGCACCGAACAATGTAGACATGACGTGGAATATACCCATATGCGGTTTTTCTTGAGAGGCCACCTGGAACATACCCAAACGTGAAGACAGTTGCAGAATCGTCGGTTAGCTACGGAATGTCTGCATTCTGCAGCTAGTTCCAGTCAAAATGCATTACAATGACAAAAATCATAAAACTTAGCAAGTCAGTCATGTAAATCATTCTAAAAGTAATTTTAACTAAATTCATTGATCAATTGGGTCTAGGATAGCAATGGACAAAGGAAAATGAGGTAAAGTAGGATGAAAGAAAGCACAATTTTGAGGCTCAACATACCCCCACTGCTGTCTCCTTGCATGTCCTCATGCAAATTATCCTATGAACTCAGAGGCTTCTGCAAGAACATCTAATCCTCTCCTTCTCCTTTGCCTGGAAGCTAAAGATCTTCTGGGTTTTCTGATGACAAGTTTGAACCTTAAGTTGGTAAGTGCCCTGATTAGCTTCTTGTTCCTCTTCTTCAAATTTTCATTAGTATTTTCCACTTTGTCTATATGTAGAGATAAGGTTGAGTTCATATCGGTTTTGAGCTTGACTTGTTCCCTCAAAATATCATTCTCATTTTTGATGTGTCTATTAAGTATTTCCAGCTCATACCTATCCCTTCTTAATACATCTATTTTGGACAGTGGAGGACTAGGGGTTCTCTCTCTACTCTCTGAAGCTTTCCTTTCCAAAGTTTCAACATAGTCATAAACTTCTTGCTGAGCAGGGTCAATTTCAGGGGTTCCTTCATTAAAATCCTCTTCAACATCTTCTTCAATAGATGTTTCCTCATCTTCTATATCTATCACCCCTGTTTGTTTGATTTGATTTTTCTTTAGTTTCCCCTTTAGTCTATGGCTTCTTCTTGGCTGAGAAGATCCCTCTCCTTTCTCTGTGGAATATTTCCTGATTACCTTCTCTTTCTTAAGTTGTCTCTTGATTTGAGTCAACTTCTCTGAGATGATTTCCTCACTACTTTCTTGGACTGTTTTGTCAATTTCAATTTTTGAAGCCCTCCATTTTCTGCTTCTTCTTGTAGGCTGTTGTTCAGGTGAGGGCTCTTTTGGCTCTTCAAAATGATTTCTTATCAAGAAATTGTCCCAAGTATAATTTGTTTTGGCTAAATGGTGTTCAATAAAAATTTTAACCAAGCCATGATGATATAGAGTTGTCTCTAAAAATTGAACCCTTCTTTGAACACGGGAAGCCATCTTTTTCAAACTTTGAAGCAAGAAATAGGGTAGGTTTAAGTCTTCCCCCAGAAAATGCATTATCAGTCTAATGTGGTAAACATAAAATGTGCCATATCTACCCTCACATGTAATAAATCTTTGCAGAATAAGTAGTATGTTTCTCCATTTATTTTTCAATGCAGAACTTGGAATTCATTTCTTAAACACAGTGACATCCATACCTGGTGATTTTAGAATTTGCTTCCAGGATTCATTATGGAATTCTCTGTTTTTGAACCATCTCGCTCCATTTCTAAGCAACCCTGTAGCTTCTGCAATGAAAACTTCAGTGACAGTGAATTTGACATCTCCCACTTCAACTTCAGCTCCTTGAAATGATCTTGCAAATGTTTTAGTGACTTCTTTGTGGAAGCCATTAAATTTCTCCAAAAATTGTAGCCATCCTATCTGTTGCAACATTTCTTTACATTGAGGGTAGCCTTCTAGGTATTTTGTACCCACTGGTTAAGTTATTACAATGAAACCCATAATTGCTTCTTCAATGTTCAGATTAATGCTCTTTCTACCCACTGAAACAATAACTTTCACCTTTGAATTGATATGCCTCAGGTTCTTAATGACAATGGCTTCAAACTTTGGAATGATATACCTCTGGTTGACAGTGAAAACAGCTTCAAACTTCGGACTGATATGCCTCTGGTTGACAATGAAATTTCGGACTGATATGCCTCTGGTTGACAATGACAAATGGCTTCAAACTTCGAGCTGATATATCTCTGTCTCTCGATGGCAAATGGCTTCAAATTCTTCACACTGCTATACCTCTGTCTCCCGGTGACAAATGAATTCAAATCCCACACTGCTATACCTCTGTGTTTACAGTGATAATGCTCACTCTCTGCCCACGGTGATAGTGCTTTGATATTCAAACTGATATACCCTTTGCTCTGCTCACGGTGATAAGAATATCTCTGTTTGCGGAATGAAGTGCTGGCTACAGAATGGAGTGATGGAAGTAGTTACAGAATGAGTAAATGGAGTGAGGTGGAGGAAATGAATTAATTATTGAAAATACGGTGGAGATTTTTACAACAGAAAAGAGAATCATCATTGAATGATTTGGTTAAGTGACGTGAAGAATTGAAACACTTCAGCCATTTTAACCGCTTAAATGATGTCGGGTATGGAATTTGAAATGAGAGATTTTAATCCAAAGTTTGTGGAGGGTTTATTGGTCATGATCAATAAAAATAATTAAAACAACCTTTTTGAACAATTCATAACTAAAACTATGCTAAACTTTATGAAATGCCATTATAATCTAAACTTGTTACCTCTGCTTTTCATTTGGTTTTTTTTGTTGTAGTATTTGTCTTCTTTGTTCTCCTTTGGAAGAGTCTTCATGATCCTTCTTGATTCTTCTTATTCATGGATACACTGAATCATTTTGTTGCAATTCTAATGTCTGCTGACTAATGCCTTCAGGACTTGTAGTTGCGGAATGACTGTCTGGTTGCAGAAAGGCTGATCAACTGCAGAATGTCTGTTAAGCTGCAGAATGTACCTGTAGAGAATTTTAATCATGGAATGGAGTGGTTTGGGATATAAGTGAGATGTTATATGGCATGAATGAAGATGGATGATGAGACATGATATATATGAAGTGGATGATGAAATGGAATGGATTCAGTTTGTGAAATGGAGTGAAAGAACATAAGAACTTCCCTGCAATCCATGACATGTATTATTCATTTGCAGTAAGACATCAAACTTTGAATTTTGATATGAAAATGAGGTGGATGGAGTATGGAATGATATGAATGATATATGGAATGAAGTGAAGTATGAATGAATGAATGAAATGGAGTATGGATGGATAAGTGAATGGAATGAAATGAAATGAGATGGATCATAAGCACTATGGATCTGAACTTATGATTTTGTAACAGCTGCTTGCAAAAACAAAATGGAAAAGTTAGAGTGTCAGAGAGACTCTGATTTTCACCCTATCGTTTCTGTATAAACATGCCAATCAATGATTGGTTTTCATGTTTATACCTTTATTTTAATTTTAATTTTTTTTTTTTTTTTTTTTTTTTTTTCAAAGAGAAACGCTTTAGAAAATTTAATCAAGTTGATGAAGAAGAAAGATTCTTCTTCATTAACTTCACATCACTGCTTTCTTGGAAATTCTTGACAAATTCTTCTCTTGAGAGTGGTTTGTGATATAGCTTCAATCTATGACCATTCACAAGAAAAGTGACCTTTTCTTCATCTATAGTTCTGATTTTTACTGCCCCATTATCAAAAATTCCAACAATTTCATATGGCCCTAGCCAATGTGTCTGAAATTTACCTTGAAAATCCTTGAATTTTGAATCAAACAAGAGAGCCCAGTCACCTTCTTTGAATTTCTTCTCTTTGATGTACTTGTCATGCCATCTAGCCCTTTGTTGTTGGACTAGACTTGTTTTCTGAACTGCATCTTGTCTGATCTCATCCAATTCATTAATCTGCTCCAGTCTATGCTTTTGTGCCTTCGTTAAATCAAGTCCTAGCTGAACTGCCATTTTTCAAGTTTGAATTTGGAACTCTATGGGAAACAAAACTTGCTTTCCATAAACAAGATCATAAGGAGTATGGCCTGTTGTGTTTCTCCATGTAGTTCTATAGGCCCACAAGGCTTCAGGAAGCCTATCTACCCAATCTCTTCTATGTAAATGAACAGTATTTGTTAGGATTCCTTCAATGACCTTATTAGTAGATTCCAATTGACCATTTTCTTGTGGATGATAGGGAGTAGTTTTTCTATGCCTGATTTTGTACCTCTCCATCATTTGCTCCACTAGCCTTGATGTAAATTGAGCTCCTTGATCTGTAACAATTTCCCTTGGGACACCAAAACGAGTAAAAATATCCTCAAAAAGAAAAGTAACTACATATGATTCATTAGCAACAAGTAATGGCTTGGATTCTACCCATTTAGTAACATAATCAGTGCAAACTAATATATACCTTTTCTGTCTTGATGGAGGACTAATAGGTCCTACAAAATCCAAAGCCAATTTTTCAAAAGGTTCAATATGTACCTGAGTTTGTAATCGCATCTCACCTAAAGGAGAAGGTTTCCCTACCCTTTGGCAACTGTCACACCTTTTGACATACTCTTTAGCATCTTTAAACAAGGATGGCCAATAATATCCTAAATTAAGGATCTTATAGGCTGTCCTCTTATCTGCAAAGTGTCCGCCACAAGGTTCATCATGACATGCCTTGAGAATCTCAGGCATCTCATCTTCACGAACACACCTTCTAATGATCAAATATGGACCTGTCTTGTACAACTCATTAGCAACCCATGAATATTTTGCACTATCATTAATGATTTTTCTTTTATCCCTTGCATTCATTATTGAAGGAAATTTTCCTAAAACTAAATAATTAGCAATATCAGCAAACCATGGAGTTTGAGTAGAAATTGAAAAAATATATTCATCAGGAAATTGATCTTCAACCGGAGTGTCATCTTTGATATTTTGGAGTCTAGATAGGAAATCAGCTACTGTGTTTTGTTTTCCAGGCCTATCTAGAATGGTGATGTTGAATTATTGTAAGAGCAATAACCATCTTATAACTCTGCCATTAGTGATTGATTTTTTCATTAAGTATCTAATTGCAGAATGATCAGTGTGAACAAAAGTTTCATAGCCTGTTATATAGTGTCTAAATTTGTTTATGGCATGAACAACAGCTAAAAACTCTTTTTCAGTTATAGTATAGTTTAACTCTGCAGGAGTCAAATTTTTACTGGTATAATAGATGGCATAGGGAATCAAGTCTTTATGCCCCAATACTGCTCCTAGAGCTGTATCGGAGGCATCTGTGGAGATATGAAAAGGTAACTTCCAGTTAGGTCCCCTTAATATAGGTGCTTCAGAAATTTTGGTTTTCAGGGTTTCAAAAGCTAACTAGCAATCAGAAGTCCATTTGAATTCACAATCTTTGGTGAGTAATTTGAAGAGTGGAGATGCTATTTTGGTGAATTTTTCTATAAATCTCCGATAATATCCTGTAAATCCTAGAAAACTTCTAACATCTATTTGACAACTTGGAATGGATAAGTTAGATATGACTTCAACTTTAGACTCGTCAACTCTAATCCCATCCCCTGAAATGTGATGCCCTAAAACAATACCTTCAGTAAACATCATAAAACATTTTTCATGACTAAGTGAAAGGTTTGCTTCTTGACATCTTTTTAAAACTTTTTCCAAGTTTTCTAAAGCTTCTTCAAATGAGTTTCCATAAACTGTGAAATCATCCATGTACACCTCTACAAAATCATGTATTAGATCTGAAAAAATTCCTAATACTGCCCTTTGGAATGTTGCAGGTGCATTGCATAATCCAAATGGAAATACTCGGTAAGCATAGGTACCCCAAGGACAGGTAAATGTGGTTTTGTCTTGATCTTCAAGTGCTACTTGATTTGATTGTAACCACTAAACCCATCTAGGAATGAAAAGTACTTTTTTCCAGCTAATGTATCTAATACTTGATCTATGAAAGGTAAGGGAAAATGGTCTTTAAGAGTAGATTTATTTAGTTCTCGGTAGTCAACACATACCCTCCATTTTCCATTACCTTTCATAGATCAAGTATTAGATACATTAGCTGGAAAAAAGTACTTTTCATTCCTAGATGGGTTTAGTGGTTACAATCAAATCCAAGTAGCACTTGAAGATCAAGAAAAAACCACATTTACCTGTCCTTGGGGAACTCAATTTGTCAAACTCTTTCATCAAAGGTGTTTGAGAGAGAGCTTGAGACATGGTCAACTAAGTATGCAAATCCTCCTAACTAAACAGTTAAACAACTAACTTATAATGATGCAACATTTTATCCTTGATTAGAGATTTGTTGAAGCATAATTGGAGTAAAACATTGATACCATCATAAGATCTTTTACTCTAAGACTAGTTCCTAACTCTATTCTGCAACTTAGTTTGATAACACTACACTTCACTCAAAGGTTATAGATTTTTAAAATAGTCTTTTGAGGAAATGTTTGTTTGTGAGATGATAAGGAAGTTGCAGAAGTACTTCAGGCCTTAAAATGATATTGTCTTCTGTTCATATGGTTATGAATCAATTATAGATTTTAGAACAAGAAGAGGTTTGTAAATAATGAAGGCTGTTTTGTTAAGTTTAACAACTGAAGTAATATAATATGCAGTGTATGACAGCTGAATGTGGAATGCAAATGCAATGAGTTAAGATAAAACTGAACTTAAGATGTCACTAATCTAAAACAGTGCTGAACTAACAAGTCATTATCAAACTTAAAAAAAAATAACTGAGCATGAGTTAAATGCAATTAGACTCCGGAGTATCCTAACTAAGCTATCATGCATTATTCTATGGAATCATACAGTCTGTTTGGCCATCATGATTGGTATTTTGGAAGAGTTTCTTAGAACAATCCTAACTGTAGAATTCAGTGCAAATGCAAACATAAAGACTGAAAGCAATGAAAAACTAAGATATCATAGCTGTTTCCTACCCATCATTATGATATTTTGGAAGAGATTTTTAAGAGCAAGAATAGCTATGGTACTTAGTGCAAACACACAACTGAAACGTTCAAGATCACAATCATGCTTAAGACATTATAAGGATTTTTTGGAAGAGTTTCTTCTTTTGGAAGAGTGCTTAGCATAAGTATAACTGTGATGGTGAACAAAAAGAGATTACAATTAAATCCTACAACACTATAGCCATTTCCCATTCATCATTATAATCTTTTGGAAGAGTTTTTAGAATGAGTATAACTATAGTAGCTAATGAAAACAACTACGAATTCAACTTCAAAAACGTAAAGGCAGCTAGAATACTTATCTAAATTATGCAAATAAATCCGTACAGGGGGCAGGGGCCCTCTACCACCAGACGGAATCTAACTCCAAATCAAATCAACGCTTTCAAAACAACATTGTCTGCTTCATTAAAGGAGAAATAACTTGAACAGAGCAATCCGTGTCTTCAGAAATGTAGCACAGAATCTAAGCAAAATCTAGAACAAAATCTAGCCTAGCTCTCGGTTTCCCAAGTGTTTATATAACAAATGTACATAACAAGACTTGCAACAATTCCAGGATCATTGTCTTTCCTTATCGAAATCACATTAGGACTCTTGAAGTGGCTGCGTAAAAAGGAAAAAGACATCTGGACTAAGAAAGTCCTATTAGAAGTCTGCCTTCTTAAATGTGTTCCCACGTACCAAAACCATACCCAGAATTCGTTTCTTCCTTCATGGTGAGCACCGAACAATGTAGACATGATGTGGAATATAACCATATGCGGTTTTTATTGAGAGGCCACCTGGAACATACCCAAACGTGAAGGCAGCTGCAGAATCGCCGGTTAGCTACGGAATGTCTGCATTCTGCAGCTAGTTCCGGTCAAAATGCATTACAATGACAAAAATCATAAAACTTAGCAAGTCAGTCATGTTAATCATTCTAAAAGTAATTTTAACTAAATTCATTGATCAATTGGGTCTATAATAGCAATGGACAAAGGAAAATGAGGTAAAGTAGAATGAAAGAAAGCACAATCTTGAGGCTCAACATACCCCCACTGCTGACTTCTTGCATGTCCTCATGCAACTTATCCTATAAACTCAGAGGCTTCTGCAAGAACATCTAATCCTCTCCTTCTCCTTTGCCTGGAAGCTAAATATTTTCTGGGTTTTCTGATGACAAGTTTGAACCTTAAGTTGGTAAGTGCCCTGATTAGCTTCTTGTTCCTCTTCTTCAACTTTTCATTAGTCTTTTCCACTTTGTCTATATGTAGAGATAAGGTTGAGTTCATATCGGTTTTGAGCTTGACTTGTTCCTTCAAAATTTCATTCTCATTTTTTATGTGTCTATTAAGTATTTCCAGCTCATACCTATCCCTTCTTAACACATCTATTTCGGACAGTGGAGGACTAGGGGTTCTCTCTCTACTCTCTGAAGCTTTTCTTTCCAAAGTTTCAACATAGTCATAGACTTCTTGCTGAGCAGGGTCAATTTCAGGGGTTCCTTCATTAAAATCCTCTTCAACATATTCTTCAATAGATGTTTCCTCATCTTCTATATTTATCACCCCTGTTTATTTAATTTGAGTTTTCCTTAGTTTCCACTTTAGTCTATGGCTTCTTCTTGGCTGAGAAGATCCTTATCCTTTCTCTGTGGCAGATTTCCTGATTACCTTCTCTTTCTTAAGTTGTCTCTTGATTTGAGTCAACTTCTCTAAAATGATTTCCTCACTACTTTCCTGGACTGTTTTGTCAATTTCAATTTTTGAAGCTCTCCATTTTCTGCTTCTCCTTGTAGGTTGTTTTTCAGGTAAGGGTTCTTTTGGCTCTTCAAAATGATTTCTTATCAAGAAATTGTCCCAAGTATCATTTTTTTTGGCTAAATGGTGTTCAATCAAAATTTTAACCAAGCCATGATGATATAGAGTTGTCTCTAAAAATTGAACCCTTCTTTGAACACAAGAAGCCATCTTTTTCAAACTTTGAAGCAAGAAATAGGGTAGGTTTAAGTCTTCCCCCAGAAAATGCATTATTAGTCTAATGTGGTAAACATAAAATGTGCCATATCTACCCTCACATGTAATAAATTTTTGCAGAATAAGTAGTATGTTTCTCCATTTATTTTTCAATGCAGAACTTGGAATTCCTTTCTTAAACACAGTGACATCCATACCTGGTGATTTTAGAATTTTCTTCCAGGATTCATGATGGAATTCTCTGTTTTTGAACCATCTCTCTCCATTTCTAAGAAATCCCGTAGCTTCTGCAATGAAAACTTCAGTGACAGTGAATTTGAGATCTCCCACTTCAACTTCAGCTCCTTAAAATGATCTTGCAAATGTTTTAGTGACTTCTTTATGGAAGCCATTAAATTTCTCCAAAAATTGTAGCCATCCTATCTGTTGCAACATTTCTTTACATTGAGGGTAGCCTTCTAGGTATTTTTTACCCACTGGTTTAGTTATTACAATGAAACCCATAATTGCTTCTTCAATGTTCAGATTAATACTCTTTCTACCCACTGAAACAATAACTTTTACCTTTTAATTGATATGCCTCAGGTTCTAAATGACAATGGCTTCAAACTTCGGACTGATATGCCTCTGGTTGACAGTGAAAAAGGCTTCAAGATTCGGACTGATATGCCTCTGGTTGACAGTGACAATGGCTTCAAATTCCTCACTGATATATCTCTGTCTCTCGGTGATAAATGGCTTCAAATTCCACACTGCTATACCTCTATCTCCCGGTGACAAATGACTTCAAATTCCACACTGCTATACCTCTGTCTCTCGGTAACAAATGGCTTCAAATTCTTCACTGCTATACCTCTGTGTTTATAGTGATAATGCTCAATCTCTGCCCACGGTGATAGTGCTTTGATATTCAAACTGATATACCCTTTTGCTCTGCTCACGGTGATAAGAATATCTCTGTTTGCGGAATGAAGTGCTGGCTACAGAATGGAGTGATGGAAGTAGTTACAGAATGAGTAAATGGAGTGAGGTGGAGGAAACGAATTAATGATTGAAAAGACGGCGGAGATTTTTTTACAACGAAAAACAGAATCATCATTGAATGATTTGGTTAGGTGACGTGAAGAATTCAAAAACTTCAGCCATTTTAACCGCTTAAATGATGTCGGGTATGGAATTTGAAATGAGAGATTTTAATCCAAAGTTTGTGGAGGGTTTATTGGTCTTGATCAATAAAAATAATTAAAACAACCTTTTCGAACAATTCATAACTAAAACTATGCTAAACTTTATGAAATTCCATTATAATCTAAACTTGTTACCTCTGCTTTTCATTTGATTTTTGTAGTCTTTGTCTTCTTTGTTCTCCTTTGGAAGAGTCTTCATGATCCTTCTTGATTCTTCTTATTCATGGATACACTGAATCATTTTGTTGCAATTCTAATGTCTGCTGACTAATGCCTTCAGGACTTGTAGCCGCGGAATGACTGTCTGGCTGCAGAAAGGCTGATCAGCTGCAGAATGTCTGTTAAGCTGCAGAATGTACCTGTAGAGCATTTTAATCATGGAATGGAGTGGTTTGGGATATAAGTGAGATGTTATATGGCATGAATGAAGATGGATGATGAGACATGATATATATGAAGTGGATGATGAAATGGAATTGATTCAGTTTGTGAAATGGAGTGAAAGAACATAAGAACTGCCCTGCAATCCATGACATGTATTATTCATTTGCAGTAAGACATCAGACTTTTAATTTTGACATGAGAATGAGGTGGATGGAGTATGGAATGATATGAATGAAATATGAAATGAAGTAGAGTATGAATGAATGAATGAAATGGAGTATGGATAGATAAGTGAATGGAATGAAATGAAATGAGATGGATCATAAGTACTATGTATCTGAACTTATGATTTTGTAACAACTGCTTGCAAAAACAAAATGGAAAAGTTCGAGTGTCAGAGAGACTCTGATTTTCACCCTATCTTTTTTGTATAAACATGCCAATCAATGATTGGTTTTCATGTTTATACCTTTATTATTATTATTATTATTATTATTATTATTATTATTTTCAAAGAGAAATGCTTCAGAAAATTTAATCAAGTTGATGAAGAAGAAAGATTCTTCTTCATTAACTTCACATCACTGCTTTCTTGGAACTTCTTGACAAATTCTTCTCTTGAGAGTGGTTTGTGATATAGCTTCAATATATGACCATTCACAAGAAAAGTGACCTCTTCTTCATCTATAGTTCTGATTTTTACTGCCCCATTATCAAAAATTCGAACAATTTCATATGGCCCAAGCCAATGTGTCTGAAATTTCCCTTGAAAATTCTTGAATTTTGAATCAAACAAAAGAGCCCAATCACCCTCTTTAAATTTCTTCTCTTTGATGTACTTGTCATGCCATCTAGCCCTTTGCTGTTGGACTAGACTTGTTTTCTGAACTGCATCTTGTCTGATCTCATCCAATTCATTAATTTGTTCCAGTCTATGCTTTTGTGCCTCCGTTAAATCAAGTCCTAGCTGAACTGCCATTTTGAAAGTTTGAATCTGGAACTCTATGGGAAACAAAAATTTCTTTCCATAAACAAGCTCATAAGGAGTATGGCCTGTTGTGTTTCTCCATGTAGTTCTATAGGCCCACAAGGCTTCAGGAAGCCTATCTACCCAATCTCTTCTATGTAAATGAACAGTCTTTGTTAGGATTCCTTCAATGACCTTATTAGTAGATTCCACTTTACCATTTGCTTGTGGATGATAGGGAGTAGTTTTTCTATTCCTGATTTTGTATCTCTCCATCATTTGCTCCACTAGCCTTGATGTAAATTGAGCTCCTTGATCTGTAACAATTTCCCTTGGGACACCAAAACGAGTAAAAATATCCTCAAAAAGAAAAGTAACTACAGATGATTCATTAGCAATAAGTAATGGTTTAGCTTCTACCCACTTAGTAACATAATCAGTGCAAACTAATATATATTTCTTTTGTCTTGATGGAGGACTAATAGGTCCTACAAAATCCAAAGCCCATTTTTCAAAAGGTTCAATGTGTACCTGAGGTTGTAATGGCATCTCACCTGAAAGAGAAGGTTTCCCTACCCTTTGGCAACTGTCACACCTTTTTACATACTCCCTTGCATCTTTAAACAAAGATGGCCAATAATATCCTAAATTAAGGATCTTATAGGCTGTCCTCTTATCTGCAAAGTGTCCGCCACAAGGTTCATCATGACATGCCTTGAGAATCTCAGGCATATCATCTTCATGGACACACCTTCTAATAATCAAATCTGGACCTGTCTTGTACAACTCATTAGCGACCCATGAATATTTTTCACTATCATTAATGATTTTTCTTTTATCCCTTGCATTCATAATTGAAGGAAATTTTCCTGAAACTAAATAATTAGCAATATCAGCAAACAATGGAGTTTGAGTAGAGATTGCAAAAAGATATTCATCAGGAAATTGATCTTCAACCGGAGTGTCATCTTTGATATTTTGGAGTCTAGATAGGAAATCAGCTACTGTGTTTTGTTTTCCAGGCCTATCTAGAATGGTGATGTTGAATTCTTGTAAGAGCAATAACCATCTTATAACTCTGCCATTAGTGATTGATTTGTTCATTAAATATCTAATTGCAAAATGATCAGTGTGAACAAAAGTTTCATAGCCTGTTATATAGTGTCTAAATTTGTTTATGGCATGAACAACAGCTAAAAACTCTT
Source organism: Pinus albicaulis (assembly GCA_034641835.2). NCBI lineage: Eukaryota > Viridiplantae > Streptophyta > Pinopsida > Pinales > Pinaceae > Pinus > Pinus albicaulis. The sequence goes on along the minus strand of CM076579.1, from coordinate 1,549,489,519 downwards.
TTTCAGTTACAGTATAGTTTAACTCTGCAGGAGTCAAATTTTTACTGGTATAATAGATGGCATATGGAATCAAGTCTTTCTGCCCTAATACTGCTCCTAGAGCTGTATCGGAGGCATCTGTGGAGATATGAAAAGGTAACTTCCAGTTAGGTCCCCTTAATATAGGTGCTTCAGAAATTTTGGTTTTCAGGGTTTCAAAAGCTAACTGGCAATCAGAAGTCCATTTAAATTCACAATCTTTGGTGAGTAATTTGAAGAGTGGAGATGCTATTTTGGTGAAGTTTTCTATAAATCTCCGATAATATCCTGTAAATCCTAGAAAACTTCTAACATCTCTTTGACAACTAGGAACGGATAAGTTAGATATGACTTCAACTTTAGACTCATCAAATCTAATCCCATCCCCTGAAATGTGGTGCCCTAAAACAATACCTTCAGTAAACATCATAAAACATTTTTCATGACTAAGTGAAAGGTTTGCTTCTTGACATCTTTTTAAAACTTTTTCCAAGTTGTCTAAAGCTTCTTCAAATGAGTTTCCATAAACTGTGAAATCATCCATGTACACCTCTACACAATCATGTATTAGATCTGAAAAAATTCCTAATACTGCCCTTTGGAATGTTGCAGGTGCATTTCATAATCCAAATGGCAATACTCGGTAAGCATAGGTACCCCAAGGACAGGTAAATGTGGTTTTGTCTTGGTCCTCAAGTGCTACTTGAATTTGATTATAACCACTAAACCCCCATCTAGGAATGAGAAGTACTTTTTGCCAGCTAATGTATCTAACACTTGATCTATGAAAGGTAAGGGAAAATGGTTTTTAAGAGTAGCTTTGTTTAGTTCCCGGTAGTCAACACATACCCTCCATTTACCATTTTTCTTTAGCACAATTACCAAAGGAGAAACCCACTAACTATCTAAAATAGGATAGATGAAGTTGACATTTAACAATTTTTGCAATTCTTCTTTAGCAATCTCCCTAAGATTTGGATTCATCCGTCTTTGAGGTTATCTGATTGGTTTGCAATTTTCCTCTATATAGATGTGATGAGTGCAAGTCTTGGGGCTTATCCCTTTCATGTCAGTGTACTCCCATGCATATGCAGAAGAATGTCTCTGTAATACTTTGACTAACTCTTCTTGTTGAGATTTTTCTAAGTTCTTGTTTATGTTCAAAGTTTTGCCTGGAAATATCTCACTTGTAGAGCTGCCAAATTTATCCATAGAATGAAGAGACATCTGCCTTGATGACAAAAACTCAATATTGGATCCCTCTTGAAATGATTCATGTTTATGTTCTGGAGAGGATTCAAAATTTTCTAGAGTATTTAGAATTTGATTATCTTCACTAATTTCTGAAATTGTGAAGAGAGGTTGTAAATCTTCCTCATCCTCTATCCATTGAGTGTCATCTAGATCTGTAATTGTCCTAGCTGGAGGATATAAAGTGAACTTCTTAGTTGAACTACCATCAGAGATGTACATATCACTGGATCTACAACTAATAAAAGCATCAGCTGTAGCCAACCAAGGTCTTCCTAATATAACAGGATGTCCTCCTAGATTGTTCTTAGGAGTTAGGATCATGAAATCCACAGGGTACTCCCAAGAATCTAGGGACACTGGAATGTCTTCTATTGCCATACGGTTTGGTCAAGATTATACATAATTGTAATATTGAAGGGTGTGAAAGATTAAAAGGAGGGTTTAATTTATCAAGTTGTCTATCATGATATTGATTGTTTTATCCTAACTCCTAAATCAATAGTGTGTTCCGTTAATTCCCATTGGTGAATTTTATGATAGTTCTTTTGGTCAGTTTGGAATAGCAATCTGCCCATCATATCTAACTGTTGTCCTGATTAGTTTCTTGGTTTCTCTTATTCTTTTTCTTGTTGTCTTCATACTCAACTCCTTTATTGTTTTGGCTAAAATTGGGATTTCCTTGATGGCTTGCAATATTGGAATTTTAATGCAAACATTTCTCAATTCATCTAAGAAATCATAATTAGGCACCATGATTTGTTTTTCTACACCTCTATCAATTTGTAATCTTTCCGGAAAGGGAGGTATAGAAGTAGATGTGGATGGTTGCTCTAATACGGGAGTTGGATTTATTGGATCTTTTTGTTTTAGTTTTTCAATGTGTGGGTCTTGAAAGGATGTGTCTTCCTCAAGACTTTATTCACCCGTAGAGAGTCTTTCTCAAAATTATCATGTTCTTGTATGATCACATAAGGCTTCCTCTTTTCAAGTATTCTTCCAGACCTAAGTTGAACTTCACTAAGGTCTAGAGGAGTAATTAAATAAGTTGGAAACTGTTGGCCTTCTATCATGTATGTGTTCTGAGGATTTTTATTATTGGGGTTTGGTATGGGTTGAGAAGGCAATTGATTTGATTTTTGAGGGAATGGTAATGAAAGTGGTTGATTTTGATGTGGTTGGTTCTGATGATATTGTTGAGGATTTTGTTGAAGATTTTGAGGAAAATTTTGTTGAGGATTTTGAGGATAAAAATGTGGGTATGGTGGATAGGATGGTGGATACTGATAGTATGGAGAGTATCTTCCATAGGGACTTTGTGTTCCTTGTGCCCATGACTGAGATTGATTTTGAAATTGGGGCCAAGGTTGCTGCCAAGAATTCCAAGGTGGAGGTTGATTATACATTTGATCATGGAATCCTTGTGTTTGAGGTCCACGAGAAGGGTTTAAAAAATTGAGGGCTATTTATTAAGAATACAGCAGAGTTTCCTCCTGACGACGTTGAAGACCGGAGAGAAAGCTAATTGGTCGATGTTTAGAACAAATGACACGGGTCTCTACAACTTTTACATCCAAAGGACACTCTCTCAAAGCATGTTTCTTTCTACATTTAGGACAAAAGATTGCCAAGGCATCATATTCAGCCTTTTTCTTGTTTTGTATCTTAAGGGTGTCTATTTGTTCACTAAGACTCCCTAAGATGTCAGATTTAAAATCATCAAGCATGTGTCCTATTTCTGATCTACTTACTGTCCCAGAAGCAGACTTACTTGCCCTTGCAAGAGCATGATCTCTTGGACCTTTGACAGTTTTAGATTTCCCTCTTGAAAGGTTGATACATAACTCAGATATTTCAGGTAATGTGAGTTGTGATATATCCCCTTTTCCCATCATGTTAAGGATATCCAACCATTCATCCCTAATTGTTTTCAATAAATTTTTTTTTAAGGTGTCTTGATCTAGGTTTTCCATTTTTGCCCTTTTGATGTTGTAATTAAATCTCTCCAACAAATCTTCCAAATTTTCATCTTATTTTTGTAACATCTTGAACACTTCTTCCTTATGATTAACCGGCATATAATAATTCAAATACCTCTCTAGAAATGCTTGTTTCATGTCTTCCCATGTTCTAATAGAACTGCTGATCAGACTCATAAACCACTTCAATGCTTCTCCTTTCAAAGTTGAAGGGAATAATTTTAGTTTTTGAGCATCTTGTAAGTAGTCATAAGTTCTACACAGCACTTCAAATTCGAATAAGAAGGTTTCATGATCTTCAATTTTAAGTCGATAGAAGTTTGGAAGGACAGAGGGTGAAATGTTTTTCATGGTTGTATTGGTTTCTTCATCAATTATAGGGAACCCAAAAGAGCTTCCTATTCTACCTCTTCCTCCATCTGCACCTCTACCTCCTTCTCCTCTACATCTACCTCTACCTCCAAATAGTGTGTGTTCTCCATTAAAAACTCCTCCTCCTCCTTCTTCTGCCATGGTTGACTCTCTTGTGGAAGTGGAAAGGTTTGTGTCCCAAACAAGAGTTTTTAGATCTTCTTCTATGGAAGGTTCAGTGGATGAAGTGGAAGGTTTATCTAATGAAATAGTTGACCTTAGATCTTCTAGAAGTCTAGGATCAGGAGAGGATGGAATATGGGTCTGAGTTGAAGGTGTACTAGCTTTGGATCTAGATGAAACAAGTGGTGTTCTAGAAATCAAACTTCTGTCTCTGCTGCTTATGAATGTTCCCCTTGAATCTCTCTCCCTACGCATATAATTTTTTTTGGATACTAAGAAACAAAGGTTACCTAGTTTTCACTTCCCCGGCAACGGTGCCAAAATGTTTGGTCTCAATCTAGTCTCCTAAATTGAGCTCATTTAATTGTCAACCAGGGTTGGTAAACTGCTAAAGTGAAGTGTACTGTATGTACCTAGGTGCTTGTTTCTTAATGCATTGTGTGTAGTGTTTTGTGATGTTTTTGGTATTTTATGATGATTTATGATGTTTTTGGTCTTTTTGGCAATTTTCTGTTCACAAGGAAAATGACTAGAAAGCTAGTGGAAGGAAGCTAATGATTAAAAACAGAGTGAAGCCTAGTTGGTCGATGACAAATGACAAATGCAATTGCAGATATTGAAACAGAATCAAATCCAAACTATGACTAAGAAAAAACAAAGCTTGATAATGAGTTTTAATCAAATGATTCAAAGCATAAACTCAATTTGTCAAATTCTTTCATCAAAGGTGTTTGAGAGAGAGCTTGAGACATGGTCAACTAAGTATGCAAATCCTCCTAACTAAACAATTAAACAACTAACTTATAATGATGCAACATTTTATCCTTGATTAAATATTTGTTGAAGCATAATTGGAGTAAAACATTGATATCATCATAAGATCTTCTACTCTAAGTCTAGTTCCTAACTCTATTCTGCAACTCAGTTTTATAGCACTACACTTCACTCAAAGGTTATAGATTTTTGAAATAGTATTTTGAGGAAATGTTAGTTTGTGAGATGATAAGGAAGTTGCAGAAGTACTTCAGGCCTTAAAATGATATTGTCTTCTGTTCATATGGTTATGAATCAATTATAGATTTTAGAACAAGAAGAGGTTTGTAAATAATGAAGGCTGTTTTGTTAAGTTTAACAACTGAAGTAATATAATATGCAGTGTATGACAGCTGAATGTGGAATGCAAATGCAATGAGTTAAGATAAAACTGAACTTAAGATGTCACTAATCTAAAACAGTGCTGAACTAACAAGTCATTATCAAACTTAAAAAAAAATAACTGAGCATGAGTTAAATGCAATTAGACTCCGGAGTATCCTAACTAAGCTATCATGCATTATTCTATGGAATCATACAGTCTGTTTGTCCATCATGATTGGTATTTTGGAAGAGTTTCTTAGAACAATCCTAACTGTACAATTCAGTGCAAATGCAAACATAAAGACTGAAAGCAATGAAAAACTAAGATATCATAGCTATTTCCTACCCATCATTATGATATTTTGGAAAAGCGTTTTAAGAGCAAGAACAGTTATGATACTCAGTGCAAACACGCAACTGAAACGTTCAAGATCACAATCATGCTTAATACATTATAAGGATTTTTTGGAAGAGTTTATTCTTTTGGAAGAGTACTTAGCATAAGTATAACTGTGATGGTGAACAAAAGAGATTGCAATTAAATCCTACAATACTATAGCCATTTCCCATTCATGATCATAATCTTTTGGAAGAGCTTCTTCTTTTGGAAGAGTTTTTAGAATGAGTATAACTATAGTAGCTAATGAAAGCAACTACGAATTCAACTTCAAAAATGTAAAGGCAGCTAGAATACTTATCTAAATTACGCAAATAAAATCGTGCAGGAGGCAGGGGCCCTCTACCACTAGACGGAATATAACTCCAAATCAAATCAACGCTTTCAAAAAAATATTGTCTGCTTCATTAAAGGAGAAAAAACTTGAATAGAGCAATCTTCATCTTCAGAAATGTAGCACAGAATCTAAGCAAAATCTCGAACAAAATCTAGCCTAGCTCTCGGTTTCCCAAGTGTTTATATAACAAATGTACATAACAAGACTTGCAACAATTCCAGGATCATTGTCTTTCCTTATCGAAATCACATTAGGACTCTTGAAGTGGGCACCGTAAAGAAAAAGACATCTGGTAAAACCGATTAACAGAAGTACGCCTTCTTAAATGTGTTCCCACGTACCAAAACCGTACCCACCATACCCGAAATTCGTTTCTTCCTCCATGGTGAGCAACGAACAGTAAACATGACGTGGAATATACCCTTATCGTTTTTCTTGAGGCCACCAAGAACATACCAGAAACGTGGTGACTGAAATCTCGGTTAGCTACGAGAATGTCACGATGCCAAGCCAGTTAGGGTAAATGGTACAACAGTAAAAAATCATAAAACTTAGCAAGTCAGTCATGTTAATCATTCTAAAAGTAATTTTAACTAAATTCATTGATCAATTGGGTCTGGAATAGAAATGGACAAAGGAAAATGAGGTAAAGTAGAATGAAAGAAAGCACAATCTTGAGGCTCAACACAGTGTGCCGGAAACACCTTCCAATGCACCGCGACCAACACTTCTCCATAGTTTCGGCCTTCAAACATTGTTTTGCTTCCTCCACAATTTGTCTTCGGTTCTTTGATGAATTTTCTTGAAAATGGATTGTTGAATATGAAAATATCCTATATATACAAAGGATTTTGATTTTTTATTTAGAAAACCCACTTTTGTAATGTTGCAGACTTTGGCACTTTTCACATAACTCTGTTTTTGTTTCCTTATTGATTTTTGGACTGATGATGAATCTCTTTTCTGTTCTTTGCAGGGATAGCTGGCATGGGATTTTGGAAAAGGCGACCAGGGCTGCGCCTGAAGAACTTAAAAACTAAAAAACTTTGAAAATTAAATTGCATTTATTACAAAAGGATAAAATAGACAATTTTTCTTCAAAACATAGTTTTGAAGAAAAATCATTATCAAGCATTATGACGATGACATTTTTGCGATGAAAACTTATTTCGAACCTCCCTCATGTGCCTGATGACATTATTAGTCATTTTGAAGACTAAATTAATGAAACCCTAGACCTAATGAGACTAAAAACCTAAAATGACTCTTTGTTGACCAAGAGACCAAACATGACGGTAAATGATTTTAAAATGATTTCGCTGAACAGACACTGACCAACAGGTACATGACATGAGGGATATGAGAGAAAAGACCCTTCCGTCAGATGATCCATGCTCCTAATGGAATGCAGCTGAATGAAATGAATGAGACACCTAAAATGAAATGCAACAAGAGAAATTTTGATCTCTGACAGAGGGATGAAGATACCGACTCTAACACATCCCACAGATAATATGGTTCCATCATGGCCTCCAAAATATCCTCGTCTTAATGGAAGAATGTATCTAAGTGAGAGTGAGTTTGTGTTAGGCCGTGAGGAGGTGGTTCGGTCCTAATGGAGCTGCATGAATAGGATTCCATAGTCGATGTTGTGGAACCAGACGTGGTCGACAGGGTGCACATGGATTGAGTTTGCATCATCGATGGTAAAGATACTTTCATAGTTGTATCAGTATCGACACTAATGATGGATGAGAAGACAACACGAGTCATGGTTCCTATGTGTGACGAGATGAATCATATGTGGTGTTGCATGTCGTCGATGTTGGATGGTCGAGGAATTTCCATTGTGGTGGCTTGCATGAGAGAAAGCTTAGGAGCCTTATGTGACATACTAAGGCTAATTTTACTTTCTTGGATTTGGAAGTTGTGCCGAGTGCAGAGGCACCTAAATTTTTCCATTAAGGGGCACAAATCTGTTTCGTGATTATGGCTAGTGAAAATGGTGCACGGTATCACGGTGCTTATTGAGTAGATGGTATGAGAACCAACACTAATTTTTGTCCCTTAAGTGGACCCTCAAAAAATATCAGGAATTGGGGTATGATTCTAATTTTTCCATCCCTGATTTTTTGGCTTTGGAAGGTCTAGCTCCTTCGGGGAGTTTAGACTTAATGATGCTCATGCTTCTCATAGCCTTGGGAGGTACTCACAATTCATCACATGGTGGAATTGTGAGAAAATAGTGCAATAACAACGTGTGATCTTCTCTTCATTAGAGATATTGATCTGTGGTATGGGGGTGACCATGTGAAGGATGTTCGTAAGTTTCTTCATTTCCTTACATTTATTGACTTGGTGGTAAATTTTATCGCATAGCCCACATGCCACTCTTGGTTGGTCCTAGGCCCTTCTAGGACAGTGTGTTGATTTAGCTCTCCTAACATTTTTTTATTGATGGGGGGCATGCTTCTTGGGGGCAGGTTTCCTTGCATTAGGTTGTCTTGGTTCTAGACCAACTATATCTCGATGGTGCATCTCCAATGACCGCATGACGTATATTAGCGTGCTCACTTGGGAGGTGTAAGTATAGTGTCGAGTTTGATGGTTGCCTTAACAGACTAGATAATATTTTATTTCTTCGATACTTCCTTTCCTCTGGGTTGTTGAAGTGGTTGGATACCATTTGTAGAGTTATTCTAGGTCTGGGCATTAGGAAACCAGATGGTTATGTGCGTTTCACAATGTACAGTTTGGTATTATCCGTGGAGGGTAGTTGGGGGTGACGATGTGCCCCCTGATTGGTCGCTTTTATGCTGACTTGAAGAGTATGGACCTGCTTTTCACATATTCTTGCGTTGTCAAGATTTCCATATATTTTATATTTTTTATGTTTTCTAGGGAGAGGCTTACTATGGTCTGAGCATAAAATGTATAACTCCGAATGGAATCGGGGGATATAATGGTAATGATGAACTGGGTGGTCGCCAAAACACACCCAACACGAATACTGAACTACTCGTAGGCCGTCGCAGTATATGGGGCCAACATGATACCATATTTGAAACAAATCTAGGTTTGTGCAGTCAACAATGAAATGATTGTGTTCATCACATAGTTAGATAGGAGGGGAAGGGAAATACCAAGGGGGAGGTAGTCGCTCAGGTGACTGCCTCACCTCTTGTAGGTATAGTATGACTTCAGGTTCTCCCTCATCCATTTGCATGAGGGGATTTGAGGTGTCCTCTTGGTATGATTTCTCTAGGGTGTGCAAGGCATATCTATATTGTGGCATCTCTAGGAAATGATGGGTGTAATGGCCATAATAGTCACAGATGGCACATGTATGGTTGATGCGTAATTCTTTCCCTCGATTTTTCATGGCGTGTTCCTTTTTATGGGAACTTGGTGCCATGAAATTTATTTCAGAGCTTAGAAGAGGTTTCAATTATTCTAATTCCATGAAAATATTGGTAGGATGGCCTACGATATCGCATAATGCACAAGGTTGCAATTCCCTAGGTATGTTGGGGTTTTCTATTTTCTTCCCTTTTTTGTTGCTGCTATGGGAGTCTCATTAACTGGTGTCACCTCCTAAGGAGTGATGAGGGTTACTCTTATAGAAGTGATCTCAAGGCCTCCCATAATGGCTGGTGGGACAAAATATCAAACATGTATTGCAAAAGACATGTTTGGCAATGATATTGTTGCCAAGAATTATTGTGACACAAAACTAGGAGGAGGGTATAAGAATGGGGTTTGGAAGATGGTATAGGGTAGAAAAATCATTCCAATAGCCTCAGTTTCCATACTACTAGTCTCTGTCTCTTGGCTAGTTTCGGTGTTTGATGATAAAATCATGCACACTGGTGCCCCTATGGTATCGAATATTGCTTCTGGTATGACAAGGGGATATCCTATGAATGATCCTAGGATTTATGATGGCTTGAATTGACCGAGGCCATATTCTTGGTAATGAATGAGTGACTCTATAGTTGTGTCTGCATAGGGTAGAACGACATAGACAATCGTCATGGGTTTTTTATCATGGTATGTCATTTGGTCAATGGTGATGATTCAATCCTCGTGGGGGAACATCATTGCCTAGAAAACAAAGGAGGCTATGCCATTCATGGCATACATATAACTCTTCCCATGGAGTATATTATAGTCAAGATGAATTTCCATGACTTCAATGTTTATGAATATTGTTTTGCTGGCCAAGTTAATAGGGACATTCATATACAAACCGACGGGAGTATAAGGGTGCCCATCGTATGCCCTGATTATGATGTTAGATGGCTTTATTTCGGGTGATCCCAACTTCTGCCAAACTTACTTGGACATGATGCATGTAGATGCACCTTCGTCGATGTATAGTGATATTTTGGACTGACATTGGTATCTGAAAGGCGACCAATGAGGGAAGCTTAGGGGTAGCTATGTCTAAGTCAAAAGCCATTAGGCGTGAATCAGAAGGGTCGATTGCACCTAATGTAGAAATTAATGGTTTTCATTATTTTGGGCACGATTTTAGGACCTCTAAAGCTGACATGGAAACAAGATATTTTGCTAAATCATCCATGATCTTGTAGTTATGGGCCAATTTTGAGTGGTGTCCTACACGCCTATTTGGACCGTTAGTCATTTTTGTTAAGGGTTAAAAATGTATTTTGGATATAGTCAATGGTGTAGTAGGTTCAATCGTGCTTTCCCCTAAATATTTGGTGTCTGGGGGGCGTCATAGTTTTGATTCCTCATCTGGAAGAAAATTTCTTCGACAGTCATGTAAATTTCATGGTTTTTTTCTCGAAATAATTTGGGGGTGGTTGTTTCTGTTGGGTATTAACCACTCCTTGGTGGGGGAAGGGCTCTTGCATTACAGTGGTTTTTTTTCTAGGTCCCCCTTGTCCATGGTGACCTTGAAGTTTCTTCAGTTTAGGTATCTCAGGACAGTGATGAGTGTAATGGAAATACTCACCACATATAGCACAAGAATGGTTTGTCCATAGACTGGCCCTCTTTTTTTTCCCTTGGGAGTTGCTTGGTTCCTGGTTTTGATTTTGGTTGGGGTTGCTTCCAGCTTGAGATCGCGGGGGGATTCGCTAGTTTCTGCCCCCCTATCCAGAGTATCCCTTTTGTTTATTGTTTGGATTTCTTATTACAGCATTAGGAGGATTACTACGTTTCTCCTAGTCATAAGACTGACATGATTGAGCCTGAGAAGGTTGCACGAAGTTTACGAGCACATTGTTTTATGGTGGTGGGTTTTATGCAAGGTGTTAGCCCCCCCTATTAAATTCTTGACAAGAAAGCTGGGGGGCTATGTCATTTTGGAGACCTTCAAGGAATGCATCTCCCTTGAAGACACATCATCTTTGAGGTCTCTATGTGCTTTGCCTTATACAAATCCCCTCTGCTGTTTCCCTAGCTCAAAGCCTTCATTTTCCCCTTGTACCCCTGAAAAATGTCCCTTTTCCCTTTTTTCTCCTTCTGTCAAAGTGTCTCTGCTCCCCTCTATTTCCCCCTATAAACCCTCTAAACCCCTCCAAAATCCCCTTTAAATCCCACCTTTATCCTTGGTTTCCTCATTTTTCCCTTTATTCTTCTATCGTTAACCCCCTTAGGCCTTGGAATGCACTAAAAAGTTTAGAAAACCCACTCTCGACCTTATAATAGGCCTAAGCCCCCTTCTCCACTAGCCTCGCGCCTTTCCGCTCCATATAGCCTGGCGCCGTGACCAAGGCTTTTTCCTGCGGAGGTTTTTCTCTGTCCATAGAGTCAAACCATGGAGCCCCCGTAGTTGACTCCTCGAGATGTGGGAAAACCCAATCAACGGTTGTTATTCACTATGGGGGGTCACTCAAAAATTCCCGTGCCTGTACACCTTGGACCCCCGCAGTCCATCCCCACTGTTCGTTTTTATCCCGCAGATCGACGGCTCACGGTTCGTTCATTTCGGGGGCGTTCTCGACCGTTGATCTTGATTGATCGGACGATCCTTGTTTACCCCGCTGCCTCCGTCGTTTTCCATGTTCAAATCCTTGATCCCATCTCCACCGTCCATTTAAATCCGCAGATCAACGGTTCATAACAAGAGCGCTTCGGGCGCTTTTTCCACCATTGATCTGTTCTAGATCTAACGGCGCGCCCGAAATAGTGGTCCCCACTCCACGCGCTGTTTTCCAAAACCCGCCGGTAAATTCCGCACCAGCCATCTGCAACAGGCGATTTTCCCCGGAGAGCCAGCGATTCCACTCAGTAATCGCCGCGTGTCCTTTGTACGAACCTGAAACTGCTTTCATTTCGTGCATTAATCCTCGGTTCAAAGTCACGCAGCGGAATCTATGCGAACCGTCCAATCTCGAGCGCTTCATCCTATAGTCGTAATTCATCGAAGCTACGGCCCCCATTAAACTTCCTCCTCCGTATCCCGGGTCCACATTCCGTCGCTCCTCGCCATCGATCTCCACCCGATCGACGATCCAGATCCGTCCATGCATTTTTGACCATCCCGTTGCCCCCGGGCCGCCACGTCACCTCCACGTGTCCTTGTCGTACGCCCACATGTCTCACTGCATATATTTGTTTCCGAAGTCATTTTTACATGGTTTTCTCATGAAAACTGTTTTCGCTGCGCATCCACCTCCCATATTTCATCGCTTCACTGTGTTTTTTCACCATGTCCCCGCCTGCACATCCGTTTCATCCATCCACATCACCCGCCACCCTCGCCCATGGATTTCTTCATAGTTTGTGTGTTTTGTAGGGTTATCAAAGGTTAATGACTGCCATGATGCGCGGTCTCAGTTGCAGTGACAGAGAGATCGAGGATGACCATGTGCAGAGGCTGTATTCAGAGCCTGATGTTACAAGAAATGTCTGGAGGAGTGCTTGCGCCATAAATTCATCAAAGGACAGACTTTAAACCCTACCAACTCTCCGGCACCATTAAAGCTCGAATTGAATAGGCAGAGAAAGTGCAGGAACAACAGAAATCTCGAGGCAAGAAATAGGAGACTTCTGCAGAGACTTTTAGAAGGAAAAAGTACAATTTGGAAGACCCCGTGGATCTCTTGGACGATCCTATGCACAGAGAGATAATATTATCAAGTTTTCCATATCAGCAGAGCATTCTCCCATGAAAGGACACGGTACAAAACATTTTTCAGTCTACATTGTGCCTCAAATGAAGATCTACACCATTTCAGCAGTCCTACATCATCAAGAAGCATTTGTTACACAGTATGGATACCCTAGCCTCATTATTTCACCAGTTAGTCTAGTCAACAGAGAATGGCAGTAGTTCTGCAACTAGAGTACCATAAGTAATTACACATATTTAAAGCAGAATGGGTTGTGGCCTTCCTCCTCTTCTGAGCGTTAATCCTTCATTTAATTCTTCAACTACCATCTTCTGCTTTGTTTTCTCCTATAAGAATCCAGAAGAACATATTGTAAAGGTTTTTGTCCAGTTGTTGGGCATTTTGCTGTTAGAGGGATTCAGTTGACTGTTAGGACAGTCTTGGGAGGGAGTTACAGAGTAGTTTGTATGCAATAGGCTGGGAGGAGAAAGTTTGGATCGTAACAGCCATTGAGCTTATTGTACATGACTGGTTTTTGACCAATTAATCAAAGCACATTTTACAGGATCCTAGTCTATCGCTATTGGTGATGTTCTTCCTAACTCTGTTAATTACATTTTCATGATGTTTCATGCTCTTCTGGTAGGCAACAGAAGTATAACATAGGATTCACCCTTGTTAGGTGCCCTATGTTTCCTGCTCTCCCTATCTTTAATGTTTTCTGCTTTATGTGTTATCTAAGAGTGAATTCATGGGGTTTAACCAGTGCAGTGGATGTTATTGCCTGCTGGCTGATGTATGAACTTAGGGTTTTGCTGCTTGGATGTTTCTTTGTCAAATTTATCTTTGTTTTTCCCTTGGATTTGCTAAAGCAGACCTGGAGTTAAATGACCTCTGGTCCGATCTATAAGCAGCCCCTTTGTCCCTCTTTGAGAGTTGCCTTAGAGTATGTCCAAGCAGGTCTGGAGTTAAATGACCTCTGACCTGATCTATAGACAGAAATTGGGCTGCTTTCCTTCTTTCACCTTCTCTCCTTAATGTTCCATTCCATCATCTATCTAAAATATCCTTTAGTATAGATGACTTGCCCTCTGAAAGCCTTGGCTAGTCATTGCATGTAATTTCCTTTCATGACTCCATAGCCCAATGGATGGTACTGTCTTGGCCTATCCTCTTTGCTGAAACATCCTGCTATTTTGTTCCTTTCCTTCCATTACTTTCCCAGTCCATGATCTCATAACCAACCCAGCAACCAACCAACCAAATCATTTTAAACCTTCCTTTGTGCCTCATACCTAGCCTAACATCTAATCTTGAACTTCAAAGATACATCATTCTTTGCTTTATTGGAGAGATCCCTCTCCGGGTCCAGGAGGGCTAGATCCTAGGGCCCAAAAGTGGTTCTGATGTTGTCTCATCTTTTGGTCTTGCCAATCTGGCCAAAACATGGGAACACCAACACAAGGGAATGGGAATATTGGTTTCCCTGTCCCTGGTTGGTATATGGTTGTGGGGGGGATCTCTTCCATCAGCATTCATAGGTGTGTATTGGGTCCCTGCGAGGGAGGGTATGATACTCCATGCTGATGGTGGTATGATGATACACTATTTTTCATATTCTGCAGAAGTGCTTAGTGACTCTAGTGGTAGCTAGGTTGCATGATGTTCTGGCTAGAATCATACAAGTAACTTAGCTACTCGATACTACTGCCTAGGTGAACCTGGGTCAATGACCTGATAAAACCGCCTACGGTATTCGACGTGCCTAGAAATTCTCTCTAAGTTTGCAGGCACAGGGCGTTAGGCAGGACATTGTAAATGTATCCTGACTTAGTGTATATATGTTCGATTTGTTTGGATTTACAAATGGAGTCCTCCTTGGAGGTAGGTCCTTAGGTCACCACATATTTTGAAATATCTACTATGAGAGTTTTTAAAAATAGGTCTAGTAAAACTCTATCATCGAGTTTGGATTTGCAAAAACTTCAACGTCGCCACCATTCGTGGAGATGGTACAAGATATGGACAGTTGGAATTTTCCTAAAATGAGTCAGTAACTCCATCCCTGAATCATGGTGGATGGGTAACTAAAAATATGTGAGGATGTAATATTCCAAAATTAGCATGCAGCGAATTGGAATATTGATTTTTTCTTCTAGCACTTGGTATATGAATAAATGGGGAAGGAGACCCATAATTACTCTGAATAAACAATAAAATCCCTCTTGATGTGAAAAGGGATCATAAAATAACTGGATCTAGCTCTCTCATGTGTGAACAAGGCATAATGGATGTGGGAAAAGTCAAGTTTGACCAAGTCAACAACATTAATGTGGGAGGAGTGGATCATCAATAAAAATAGCTCAATGTGAATGAGGGCCAGCCTAGAAAACTATATCTGTGCTAGATTGAAGACCCTTAGGTGTGAAAAGGGTTGAAGTAGGTTGAAGAGGTCAACCTTGACCAAATCAAACAATGTTGTTTTAGAGTGGCATTGATGAAGGTACAACACAGTTTTGGAGGGAGATTGATTGTGTGATGGTGGAAACCCTAATGAGTGGGACCCAAGCTAATAAGGCTCACTTAGTTTATAAGGAAGAGGATGGACGCCATTTGAAGTTAGCTTATGAATGATATTTTGATGTGTCTGCTTAGAATTTTCTCTCTTTAGTTGTTTAGCTAAGATTACTGGTGTTGCTTAGCACTAAGGTATTCCTGTTTAGGAATTCCATCTCTTCCCTTTGAGTAGATCTTGGGAGAGGCCTGATATTTCATTCCACATATTCGGCATTGGTGCCAAGCTTCAGTATTCAGTTTTAGCACAGTTTCTACAGGAGGTTGTGTTGATTTGCAGGGTGTTACAGTGGAGGGTTGAGAACACTAATTCCTGAGTTGATTTTGCATAGGAGGAAGGTTTCCTTCTTGTGGGTTGTTGGGCCAGAATTGTGAATTATGGATAAATCACGCTTCCCTAGACAAGTTCTAGTCTATAACAACATATTAAATACTATACAAATATTTCTCCTAACTAAGAACCGACACAAAAAGAGGATTAGAAGGTTACTTGTGATCCAAGCGCTTCTAAATGGCTCCTTATGTCGCTTCCGTTGCAGCTTCAAATTCAAGCGGTTTGTGCGAAATGATTCCTACAAGAAAGAAAAAAAGTGACTAATTTTAAGTGACCCTTCCAACAATGTTCCCAAGCCTCATCATGGTATAAATCTCTCCAACAATAGCTACACAAATCTAGCTCTCAATTGAAAATCCTCCAGCATTTCTCTACTCAAATTATTCCTTCTCAAACACTCAGATCTGTGCTCAATTTATAGATGAACTGAAGGTTGTTTTACAATCAATGACTTTCCAATAATAGGAAAGACATGTTCCCAATCTTGTATATGTCAAATGGACACTTGGATTCGAAGCTTGACACATGTGAACTCTCCTAGAAGGCACTGGCCAAGTGGAGATTCCAGAAAAACGAGAATTTTTCTCCCAATGTGACCAATACACCTGTGAATGTCAGGAAGTGCTTTGCAGAGAAAAATTGCATGGGGATACCTGCATATGAAACACACTTAGGCCCTTTAGATCCTACATTGGTGAGCTTTCATATGCTATATAATAAGCTTCAAACCTTGGAAACCTTTGCTTGATAAAAGTCTTGCTTGACTTGTCTTGTTCTTGTCTTAGGGCATGTAGCAATTGAAATGATAGGGAATGATAGACCCTTGATCATTGGTCCTAGAGATGATGTCTGGCTAACCAGGTCATTGGGAATGGTGCCCAAATTGACCTATAATAATCCCCCCCTAAAGCATGAGATCGAAATAATAAAAACATTTGTTTGGGATGCTTTACACTGTGATGGGCTGGAGATGAAGTGGAGTGGTCACCTGCATCAATATTACAATAAATTACATCATGATATATCCTCTTTGATCATAATTACTGAGGCTAGGCATTCCCATATTCAGCACATAAAAAAATCTAATAACATGTACATAATTCAAAAATTTGTCTTCATTGGAATGTTGCCTAGATGCAAACATGCCTACGAATATAGGCCCATGTTTGGATGACAATCTATATGTAAGGTCACCGTACATATGATGTGTACAAAAATCCTAAGATTGTAGCTCGGAAGGCTGAAATGAGATCCAGGGTCTTCTTATCTCATTCATTCAATCATTCAGGTACAAGTCTAGCCATGCGAATATATGATTTGTAGTCGAACATGGAAAGACATCGTTTGATTACCAACCAATGATGTGAGCTGATAACAAATGTCAATGGTCCTCAAGGTACTGTAGTACATTTTGTAAGGCATTAATATAATATTTTATGTCGAATTCCAAACAAAATATTTCGGTCAAAGGTTCGAAAGCGAGGATCTTTTCGATGCTATAACAAGCCTCATGGTACCAGAATCTGATGTTTTAATGTGAACTTCTTGGATATTGATTTGTCGTCAAGAGGAAGTCACCTTATTGCAAAACTGGAGTTACTGATTTCAGAGACAAGGGTATGACTTGATATAGCAATTTTTAGGGATGACGGTCATGAGAATGAAGGCTTATGAGTATTGCAGAAGGATGAAGTTTTCACTGGATGACTTCTCTTAAACATATCGACGACACTATCATGAGTTGGCAGAATTGACCCAAAACCGAAGTGAAGGTATGATGAACCATAGGTGTGAATGAACCGTCAAGACGATTACCTACCCAAACAATCACAGACATGGAGTGAAAGAAGTGTCATGTTCAAGAGAAACTTGCTACCATAAAGAATTCTTTCTCATTTTTCCCAAATTTTCCTCGGCCATTTGTCGACCAGTACCTCTTTATTTTTTAACAAGATTGAGGAGGATAACATTTGCTTGATCTATAATTCAACCCTTCGGACAAATAAAGTATCGCTATTTAATAATTTAATGAGTCTAGAGATGAATGAAACTCGATTCTTGCCATGATTGACAAGCCCGTCGCTATTTTATGTTTTAACAAGATTAACGACAAGGATAGCCTTGTCCTTTTTCATATTTAGAGAGTTTGAAAAAGAGGACGAAAGAGAACTCCATAAGTACATTTTTGTAAATTTGTCACTCAGGTCCGAAAAAGTGTAAAATAATGTCTGAGAGAACCTCTTTGGTCATGTTTAACCAAGGTATTCCTTTTTTGTAAATAATCCATCTCAGTCTGGAAATGGGTTAAACTTATATTGAGTAGATATCAATTCATTTACTTTAACGAGCTAAAAAATACAAGTGCTCGTCAATCTTTTCACTTTATCGGAGTAAAAAAAGAGCTGAAAGAAGACTCCAAGGGTTCCATTTTCACTGTTATCAAATCTCGAGAAAGATATAAAAGTGCGCTTCAAATCGTTTTTTGTTTTTAACATAGCTCGAAAAATAAGGAGAAAAAGTATGCTTTGTGGTGAAGTCATTCTTTGAATAAATCTGCACAACTAATATGTTCACTAGTTCTATTTCCTGTTTAAAACAACATCAAATGGATTAAAAGTATCTGTTTCATGTTAAAGAACATAATAAAACTATAGTCATAGCAATAAATTTACCTTTCAAATAATTAAATGACTATTAAAAGTAGTTTCACTATTCATTTTTACAATTCCATAGTTACCATTTGCATTTTGGAGTTTTGAACCTGATTTTTCCCCCGAACTTCAGTGATTGATTCTGGTCATTTATGTGGACAAATTTCATCATCGTTTGATCTAGGTTAGTACCATGAACCTTCTCTTTCCATTGGTATTCATTTCATCTCCAATTTCTACAAATTTTTACGGTTTTAAGGCCCGTAGGGTAAATTCTACCCCTGAATGTCGAAACCTGCATTGCATAGCAGGTATAGTGAAGGGTACTTGCATGTGCAATGTACTGTCTCAACCCAGGGAGTGCGTTGGGCGGAGTTCAAGTTTTTTTATTTTCATGTTGTGCCCAAAATTTTCCTAGTTTTTTGCAATGAATGGAATCTAATGGATCTTATGGTTGTATTTTAGGTTTCCATCGGATTATAATGACGATTACATAGAGGGAAAGAGAACATGAAGAACAAGATATGATTTCCTTGAATGATCTGGGTTACTGTAAGAGCCTTAAGAGATTTTGGACTGCTTAAGTACTTCAAATTATCGAGAATGAGGCAACAAATAGAAATCTTGGAGTTCTTAGTTCGAGCAGGGGATCCGGTGTAATATTCCTAATTTAGCTTCAGCTAATAGGAATATTAATTTTTCTTCTAAAAGTTAGATAAATGAACAAGTGGGCAAGGAGGCTCATAATTTTCTCAACTATGGATAAAAATCCCTCCTAATGTGAAACGGGATCATGTAATAACCAGTTCAAGAATTCACATGTGTGAACAAGGTCTAAACTATGTGGAAAAGCTCAAGTTTGACCAAGTCAACATTATTTATTCTCAAAGAAGTGGATTCTAAATAAAACCAGCTCAATGTGAATAGAGATCAATCCAGCTAGATAAAATGAAGGCACCTTGAGTGTGAAAAGGACAGGGCATGAAGAATCAGTCAAGGTTGACTAAGTCAAAAAATTTGTCTAGATACATTGCACCATCTTGATGGAAAACACAGTTTTTGTGGAGGAGCCTTTGCATGGAAGCAAACTCATAGTGGGTGGGACCCTTGGTGAGGAAGGTAATCAATTATATAATGAAGGAGATGGAAATAATATGGACATATTGGAGAGTATATTTTTATGTGGTCTGCTTAGAATTTCTGCATACTTGGTTGTTTAGCTAAATTGTTGCACTGCTTAGTGCAAGGGTTTGCCCGGGCGGGGATTCCCTACTCTTTCTTGGAGATATTGTCTAAGAAATCTAAGAGGAGGTTTCTGATTTGAATTTTACACTACCTGTATTCTGCCAAGCACTTACCTTTAGCAAAACGATAGTCCCTTTAGAAAACTGCATTATTTCTTAAGGTGTGAAGTGGAAGGGGTGAAAGTCCCATTTTGAGGAGCTAGTTTCCCATGAGAAGGATCAACCTTTCTTTGGGAGGACTAGAAAAAGAGTCTACAACCATTTATTTGTATTTTCAGCCATTATTATGCATATCTACAGCCATAAAAAATGATTTAGCCACAGATTTGCAACAACTTTTTCATGTATATCTTTTCTGTCAAGAAACCCTTGCCGGGTCTTCTTAGATCTGTATAAAAGAGATTAGATCTCTCTTTTTATGCCACATTGAGTATTATATTAATATTATCAGATATATTTCTCTATTTTATGAGTTAACCTCTATTTATATTGCAAATTCTCTTATGCAGTAGCTACGACATTTTGTAGTCTTGGGGTTTTGGCAATTTTTAGCTGTCTTGAGCATGGGAGGCCTGTTTAAGTAGGCTAAAAGCATTTGTTTCTCAAAATATTTTGCATGAATGTCATATATTGTTCATTATAAGGGAAAAAACATTTATTTTCCACTGTTATAACTTAATATTCAGAAAATAACGTTTTTGAGGAAAAAATAGCTGCTTTTCCCCACTTGGTGAATTGTATAAAGGCATGGTGTGTTGCTGTGATTGTTATTATAATGGCTATGTGTTCAAATGCACTACGTGAGTTGATTAATTTTTATTCTCAAACTTTTGAATACCTTAAGGTATTCTTATTGTTGTAGAATAAGAATATTACAATGGTATCAAAGCAACAATATTGGCTCAGACTATGAGCTTCAAGCATCATGGATTATTCTCATGGGGAGGAGGATATTTGTAGGAGAAATTAGAGAAAACCCTTCTTGTATAGAGAAATGAGTTTCTCAAAACTGCTTTTTCCAAATCTGCAGGGTGGAATCAAGGTCATCAAAGAAATGAGGAGGGAGAAATCTAAAAATCCCTCGGCAAGATCTATACAAGAGGAAGATTCTAAATCCTCATCTTATGGATATGATAACTCAGCCATATCATCATATCTACCATGTTCTATCAGAAATTTCTTCATGAAGAGGAAGAAAGGATATGTGCCAAAGAGAGATACTCTTGGTGATTATTTGCATGAATATGAATATCAATCCGAGGAGTTCAAAGATCACTTGAATTTCCAAGGGTTTTTCCAAATAAAGGAAAGGAGCACAAGGAGAAAGAAGCAGGGTGAGGGTATATTCTTTCTATCCACTTTTGATGGATCACCTCTATGTTTAGCTAGGGCTTGGGTGAAGGAGCTAGACACCTTTGTGCAGCAACATCAAGTTTCAGAATTGGAAGCCATCAAAGTAGCAGCATTGCATTTTGAGGGTAAGGCATATGCTTGGTGGTTGTTTGAATCATTTTCCTTAAATAATGAAAATACATATAATTATTCAAAGTTCATTAAAATATTAGTAGAGAGGTTTGATGAGATTGCATGTGAAACATCCTCTATTGAAAATATCATACCACATCAAAAAGAGATTTTGCATGAGATGGGAGGGTCTATAAATCCAACTCCATTTCTGAAAACCAATGAAGAGGAGGTGAGCTTGTTTGATACTTTTCCAAGGGAAAGGTCTCCTTTGGATGAAGGGTTTTCTTCACAAAAGAAAGACATGAATATTCCTTCTTCAAAAGAGGACCAAGATCTAAGGTCTCTTGTTGAAGGTAATGCAATTTCAACTAGTGAAGAAGAGAAAGGAGAGGCGGGAGAAGATAACACAATCATAACAAGGGCACCTCAAGCACCTCATGAAGAAGAGGATGGAGCACTTTCTCCAAAGAAAGAAACTCTCGCACTCTTGCAAGAAGTTCCAAAAGGTCTCACACATAGAGCTCTTGGCATAACACATGAGCAGCATGTACCTTCATTGCCAAATGTTGAGATCTTGAAGATAGAAGGAGGAAAAGAGGAGGAATGAAATCACAAGATGGAGAGCAGGTACCCTTCTCTATTTCAAATTTTTAAAGAAAAAAGAAGGAAAGATGACTTATGCAATAAAGGTAGGGGTGAATTTTTCCACCTACATTCACATCCTACTCTATGCCTTGATGCCTCTTTGCAAGGAGGCATTTCAGCAGAAAGACCTCTTGATTGGAGGGAAACTAAAGTGTTCTCTCAACTATATGTAGCAGCAACATATTTTTCTAAAGAGGGAACCTTGGAAGGAGCCACTATAGTGCTGAAAATCATTGACGAAAGGCTAGGCAAATTTCTGAAATTGACCTTGTGTTCTTCCATTCATCTATTTGCGTTGGAGGGAATAGTTTCAGAAATTTGTGCTGATATGAGCATAGTATAAAAAGGCTACTCCATAGCTTTGGGGAAGCAAAGGATACTCCAATATATAATGAATATTTCTGAACATAACAAAAAAATAATTTCATTTTTTTATGCAGGAGAAAAATTGTGGAAGTTTTTGAGAAAGAGAACCTTTCAAGGGGAGGGTGACTTTCCTAAACTTCATTCTTGTCTTGAGAAAGATCAGCTGCAAGAAAGGCAGCAAAAGAAAGTTGGGAATAATAAAACATGTGACTTTGACATCAAGCATGTCAAGGAGGAGAGCCATCATATGACAAATGCATCATTTCATATTTCTACAACGCTGTGAATGTTGGGAAGCCTAGACCCTTATTGGGAGTCGCAACTCTTGATGGAATATTCTAAGGACCTATTCACATGTAAGGTTCTTGATGGGAAAGCAATGGATTAAAATTATAAGGTATTTAATGGAATCATTTATGTTCATGATCATATCTACTTAACCAAAGACTCCAAACTCAAGAATAAACTACTTGATACAACTTATGAGGTCTTGCTTTCAAACCCCACTAGCTTCATTAAAACATATCCTACTATCTTAGATGGATTCATATGGGAAAATTTCAAGGAGGAGACACACTCTCATATGAGTAAGTGCATGAATCATTTGCTGGTTGAGGAGGAACATAGCTCTTGGGAAGAGTTACCATTATCACCTCCTTATTCATTGAGTGTGAGAGGGAGTTCATCCATGAGCTACCTTGATGATTTTAAACAAGTGTATGAAAAACATTGTATTGCTGAATCTCATGATGTATTTATTATATAATTGTATTTTCTTAACACTCATGTGTAGGTCTTGGCTCCAAGAGGGGGCACTTTTTCTGATGGGCTTCATGAGCCACTTTGGGCCATGAGCAATGGTGATGTTGGCCATTCTTTGGGAGATCTTGGAGAGATGATGTACTCCTCATGGTGTGATTCATCAACACCAACCATCATACACCTTCTCCAAGCATGCAAGAAGGATGGGGAAGCAAACAAGTGTTCAGGAGAATGCTTGTCATATCATATTCTATGGAAGTTAGGAGGAAAACTGCACTGGTTGCACATGAGGGACCATTGTCCTTCTCCCTTATTGTATATGGCAGATAGCATGATCTTACTTATGATTCCACATTCTGAAGATGTTCTTATTTTTTTTGAGAACATGGTTGGAGGAGAGACACATTTTTTGGGTGTGTCTTTGGGGGAAGAGAGTCCCTGCTTTTTCTGCACTACATGTTCCAAGGGGAGCATGAGAAACTATATGGACACCATTGCATACCACTTGTTTCTTTATGATGTGGACCATATGTTTGGTTGGAGCACTTGGGGCATACCTCTCATGAGCAATTAGGAGGAGCTTTTCTATGAATTACCAAGCTGGAAGGTGATCCATTTTATTTGGATGATAGCATGGAGGAGGGAGGCCTCCATTGATGATGAAATTCCCCATGATTGTCATCAATTATATCTTGAGAAGGCCATGGATCAGCAAGAAGGTTTCCATAACAACCTTCCATTCTTTCATGATGAGAGCCATTGGGTTTATTCACCAAGGGCCAACTTGCACACTTAGGAGGAGCCATTGGGAGATGGAATTGTTGTAGAAATTCTGAAGCAATGGAGGAGACTATCGGATGAAAGGGCCACAAGAGGAAGAGGGGAGATTTTGCAACACCCTTGCAGTTGCTTGAGGACAAGCAAAATTTGGGAGGGGGAGATTGTAATATTCCTAATTTAGCTTTAGCTAATAGGAATATTAATTTTTCTTCTAAAAGTTACATAAATGAATAAGTGGGCAAGAAGGCTCATAATTTGCTCAAGTATGGATAAAAATCCCTCTTAATGTGAAAGGGGATCATGTAATAACCAGTTCAAGCATACACATGTGTGAACAAGGTCTAAACTATGTGGACAAGGTCAAGTTTGACCAAGTCAACATGATTTATTCTCAAAGAAGTGGATTCTAAATAAAGCCAACTCAATGTGAATACATATCAATCTAGCTAGATAAAATGAAGGAACCTTGAGTTTGAAAAGGACAGGGCATGAAGAATCAGTCAAGGTTGAATAAGTCAATAAAGTTATCTAGATACATTGCACAATCTTGATGGACAACGTAGTTTTTGTGGAAGAGCCTTTGCATGGAAGAAACCTTATAGTGGGTGGGACGCTTGGTGAGGAAGCTCATCAATTATATAATGAAGGATATGGAAATAATATGGAAATATTGGAGATTATATCTATATGTGTTTTTCTTATAATTTCTGCATACTTGGCTATTTAGCTAAGTTGCTGCACTGCTTAGTGCAAGGGTTTGCCCGGGCGGGGATTCCTTACTCTTTCTTGGAGATATTGTATAAGAAATCTAAGAGGAGGTTTCTGATCTGAATTTTCCACTACCTAGTGTTGGGCCAAGAAATTAACTTCAGCAAAAATGCATTCCCTTCAGAAAACTGCGTTATTTCTTAAGGTGTGCAGTGGAAGGGGTGAAAGTTCCATTTTGAGGAGCTAGTTTCCCGAGAGAAGGATCAAAATTTATTTGGGAGGACTATAAAAGGAGTATACAGTGATTTATTTGTATTTTCAGCCATTAATATTTATATATACAGCCATACATTGTGATTCAACCACAAATTTGCAGTAGATTTTTCATGTATATCTTTTCTGTCAAGAAACCCTTGCCGAGTCTTCTTGGATCTGTATAAAAGAGATTAGATCTCTGTTTTTATGCCACATTGAGTATTATAATAATATTATCATATATATTTCTATATTTTATAATTTAACCTCTATTTATACTGTGCATTCTCTTAAGCAGTAGCTACGACATTTTTCAGTCTTGGGGTTTTGGTAATGTTTAGCTGTCTTGAGCATGGGAGGCCTATTTAACTAGGCTAAAGGCATATTTTCTGAAAATATTTTTCATGCATGTCCTATATTTTTCATTCTAATGGACACAACCATTATTTTCCACTGTTATAACTTAATATTCAGAAAATAACGTTTTTGACGAAAAAATAGTTGCTTTTCCCCACTTGGTGAATTGTATAAAGGCATAGTGTGTTGCTATGATTTTTATTATGATGGATATGTGTTCAAATGCACTAAATTATTTGATTACTTTATTTTCTCCAAATTTGGAATACCTTAAGGTATTCTTATTGTTGTAGAAAATTCCAGTTTGGAATATTACATCCAGCGATAGAGGAATTTCATATAAAGAACCAAGTGGTTCCCATAATAGTTGAGGATGTGTATATTCTCACAGGTTTTTCGAGGAGATGTTTTCCCATTTCACTCTTAGGGTCTACCGTTGGAGGAGAGACAGTGAGGGATTATATTCTGCAGTACTACTATCCAAGGGTAGAACCTAGAAAATATGGAAAAATAAACATCCGAGATGTCAGAGATTTTCCTTTGAGAACCATCCTTTTCACGATCGCTAAACTTGCTGGCAAAATTACACTACATGTAGCGAATAGATCGTATATGCAGTACGCGCTAGAGTGCTTAGAGCCAATAGTCTTCAATTGGTTTGAAGCTATTCTATCTCAGATAAAGGAACAACTGAACAAGGAAAAAGGAGGAAGGAAGAAAAATTTCAGTTATGGTTCAATCCTTATCTCCTTCTCTTTGGAACGGATTCCATTGATGCAGCCACAACATGTGACACTGGATATAACTAGTCCTAGAGATCCTTAGATGCAGAGATGGGTAGAACTCATGGGTCAGCATGCAGGCCAATTGACCGTTGTGTTCTCTACTACATTATTTTCCTAGTTCCAGTGTCAGATTGTCACCATCGATGAATACGCCTACGCAGGCATCGACTTTCGAGGAGATCCAGATTTAGTATTACTAGAAGGCACTTAGTGGGGTGCAATAGATAAGAATGTTTTGACCATGTTTTTTTTATTTTCGTAAGCTTTATAATTTTTTTTCATATTTTGATGTTTCCCAATACTAAACTAAATGTTTGATGTAATGCAGATATTGGTCTTGTTCAACCAGTAGAAGAACCAGAGCGCGAGGCAGATGCGCCAGCAGAGAGGGATGTCGTGAGAGTAGTCCTTCAGGACGTTGAAATGGCTGAGACTCTGGTTGAGCTCTAGCAGCACATAGAGGGGTTGACCTTCGGGATTCTGGATTGCCGGATTGAACAGTTACCCATGCGACTGCAGCGACACGCTATTAGGGTTCCTAACCGTTGGATGTGGTTACTTCGTAGGATTGCTAGATATATAGAATGTTACCATGAGCACCACTAGTTTACTAGTGACATTTTGCATACATTTTGAGTTCAGATGACCAATGTGTCTTGGGTAAAATTTTTGTAAAAACCTATAACTATCTATCTATATGATTTCAGAGTTTTTCCTATGTTTATTGTGCAATCCTATTCAATTATGTGACTATTTTCTTTACCTATGTTGCAAATGTCTATCTAAAAGTTGATTAGCTAATGAATCACTAAATGTGTTCAAATTTCTGGAAATGTGTTGATATTGAACAAAATAAAAATGTCTTTCCAAAAGTAGAACTCTTAGGAATAATCTAAGAAGTGTTGGATTTCTAACAGTATAAACACTAGTAAGTTGTAATACCACAAGTTATGAGTCTAACCTTATGATTATGCGGTTAATACCAAATGAAATGGCATCAGAGAGAAGTTCGATCAACGCGCTATACTCAATGATATTGTTCGTCGATCTACCAATACAAATCCCTTGAAAACTCACTAACTCGTTGTTCGGAGTGAAAATGGACCATGCTGTAGAGGATAGATTTTGCATACTACGACTAGCACCATCAACATATCCAACAAATGGTTCTGAAGATTCAGAAATCTGCGATGAAATGTAAAGTGTATTATGAACGTTAAGAAAAATCTAAAAACAAATTAAGATAGTGAATGCAAATCAACAACATATATACAATATAATACAAAAAATTACTACACTCATGATTAATCATAGTAACGATTAAGATACAACCCATTTCTAGGTTGTGTCAATGGAACTCCATCATAATCAACTAACTCATAGGCACCCTTAGCAAGAAATATTTTGACAATATAGGGGCCATGCCATAATGGCTCGAATTTCCCTGTACCTATTACATCAGCTTCTTGATCATAAATAAGGACCAAGTCGCCCTCTGAGTAGATGCGAGGCTGGACATTTTTGTCGTATTGCGCCTTTATACATCTCTTATGTGCTTCGTTAGCCAATTGGGCTTCACGACACATTTCATCAATATGGATGAGGTTAAGGAGATGTCTGCTCAACTTAGTGTTCCTAAGTTGATGTCATAAATTGTCAACTAGGGCTAGTAAACCGTTGAAGTGAAGTGCACTATATGTGCCTAGGTATCGTCTTCTTAATTCGTTGTGTTTAGTGTTTTCTAGTGTTTTTGGTTTTGTGTTTTTATGCTAAGAGGAAAGGAACTAAGTTGTTGGCAAAGAGAAGTTGTTGGTCACACTAAAACAGAGCAAAACCTATTCTAAACTATGTATGGCACTTGAGAACAGAAAATGCAAAACTTTAACAAGAAAAATAACTCATAACATGAACTCAATAACTCATAACATGAACTCAGTCCAATTCATTCATTAGAAATATGTTGGAATAACTTGTGAAAAGGATAATTTTAATGCAATGAGGTTCTTCTAAGTAAACAACAACCTACAATATCACAGAGAAAATCTCATCCATGGCTAGACATTTGTTGGAACATAATTGGAAAAGATAGTCTGCTGACATAGTGAGGAAATCTATTCTAAATTAACTTATGACACTGAGATTAATCCATTTTACAACTCAGAATATCACTACTAAGCCTTATTTGAAAGTTAGAAATATTTTGGAATAGTTTTGGGGGAAAAGGCTATTTGTAAAATTATAAGAGATTGCAGAACAGTCAAGGCCTTGAACTGATATTACTAATTCCTGTCCATATGATGATGTGTTGGAAGAGGTTAATAACAAGAGTAGTTTGTAAATAATGAAGGCCTTGAAGTCTAATAGAAAAGAACTAACATACAACTAACTAATGAAACTTAAAATAAACTAAACAAAACTGAAAAAGAATGCAATCAATCAAACTTGAAATATAGTGACAGAATTGAACTAGAGTGCCATTAACCTCCGGAGTTTTACAACTAAACTAAAATGAAACTAATCACTGAAATATTACAACTCTGTCTTATTCGATGTTAGTGGTATTTTGGAACAATTCATAGAACAGGACTGGATGTAACATGTGATGTAAGTGAGCACAAAAACATAAAATTCAAAAAAACGCAACTAAGCTCTAAAACACCACAGCTATGCCTCATTCAGTATTAGTGATATTTTGGAATAGTTCGTAAGAACAAGACCAACTATAACAATTGATGTAAATGAGCATAAAACGTAAAGTTCAGAAAAATGAAACTAATTCCTAAAATACTACAGTTACGTCTCATTCAATGTTAGTGATATTTTGGAATAATTCGTAGGAATAAGACTGGCTGTAGCATCCACTGCAAGTGAGTATAAAACACAAAGTTCAGAAAATTGCATAAACTAGGAATGAAACAAGGCTAAAGTTACTTATCTAAACCATATGAACAAAGCTTCTCGGGCAGTAGGGGCCCTCTACCATCGGATTAGCATACAAATATCCTCAATATTTCCTCAGATCTTGCAATAAAGTAGTGCTTATTTCATTAAAGGAGAAATACTTTAAAAACAGAGTATTACGGTCTTCTGAGATCTAGCAACAAAACAAAATCTAGCTATCTGTCTCTCGGTCTCCCGAGTGATTCTTATAAGATAAATACATAACTACCCTTGAGAGGAAATAGGAACAAGTGTCTTTTTAAATTAAAATTGGATTATAACTCTTGTGGAGGCCTCGTACTGTGCTTGAAGACATCTGTACAGTCCTTGTCCCGGTAGGAATCTGCTTCTTAGTTTTGGTCTCTTCCACGTGCATAACCGTTTGGAGATTTTTGCTTAGACTTCATGGGGAGCAAGGAATGATGTGGATGAGGTTTTGAATTCAACCATATGCGTTTTTCCTTCAAATGACACCTATAACCCATTTAAACACTAAAATAGCTGTGGAATGCGGGATCAGCTACGGAACGTCTGTATTCTGTAGCTATTTTGCACAAAATTATTAAAACAACAAAAACCATGAAAATACAATATGTTAATCAATTTCATGTAACCTTTAAGAAATCCTAATCATTTTTCATTGATTTTAGGCTTATGAAGTGATAAAATAATGATGAAATGAAGTGAAGGTTTGTAAAAGAGAAGGCAATTCTAGGGCTCAACAGGAGACACGCTTCTTCTTTTGAGGTGTCAGGTAACAAGTCTATCGTGCGTTTTAACGATGATATTTTGCATTGGATTGGTAAGATAGCTTCCAAACCATACACCAATTGAAAAGGAGTCAATACGGTTTCATTTCTCCCTGAGGTTCGATACGCCCACAAAGCAGAGTATAGGATCAAATTCCAGTTCCTTTTACAGACTCCCATCATTCGTTGAAGTATTCATTTAAGAATTTTGTTAATAGCCTCAACTTTTCCATTTGATTGTGGATAATAAGGAGTAGAATTATCATGCGATAATCCTAACTTGGTAGTCAATTCAAAAATCATGTGGTTGTGAAAATGCTTCCCATGATCCGTAACTATAGATTGTGGGACCCCAAACTGTGTAATAACATGATTAAAGAAAAACAATGCAGATTTCTGTCCTATGTTGTTGAATGTAGGCATCGCTTCGTCCCATTTGGTAAAATAGTCGACTACGACAATAATATAACCATGCCCCCCGGATGAACGAGGGTTACAGGTCATGAAGTCAATACCCCATTTCGTAAATGGTCCCGCAGAGACAACATGGTGCATTGGCGCTGGCGGTTTGCGAATCTTACGATACAAAATCTGGCATGCATGAAAATTTTTGACTACGAGGATACAATCTCAAAAAATAGTAGGCCAAAAGTAACCAGCGCGGAGTATCTTCTGTGCGATAGCATATCCAGATAAATGTCCGCCACAAGCCCCAAAATGACAATAATTTAACACATTTTCGGCCTCCTCATGAGTGAGGCACCTCCTTAAAATGGTATCAACACCACGATGATAAAGTGTATCGCTGACGATCATATAATCTTTGGCTTGGTATCGAATACGTCGTTGTTTAGAGTGAGAGGTATTAGGTGGAAAAGTTTGGGTTTGGAGATAAATGATGAAATGCCCATACCAAGTATCAGATGATCTGATCAGAAATAGAGACTCATCTGAAATAGATGGTTCTGACATAGTTGCAGTACTATCAAAGGGAAGGTCACAGAGAAGCTCAGCCAAAACTAAAGACTTCTTTGACTTGGATTTGATGAATTCCAAATCAAATTCCTGCAAAATGACAATCCATTTAAAATATTCCCCCCCGGAAATTGACGTGATAAGATGTAAGTCATGGGGTTGCAATCTGAAATGATATTTGTTTTTCAAAGTAGGATATAATGGTGAAATATTTGGACAGCTTGAACAACTGCCAAGGAAAGCTTCTCTACGTACGAGTACTTAACTTCCATATCACTGAGATTACGACTCAAATAATATATCGGATGTTCAATTCCATATTCTACTTCGACCAAAACCATAGAAAAGGTCGTTTCAGCCACGACGATATATAGGAAATAATCATTTTGATAATTAGGAGGATACATTAATGACACTCGGATAAGATGATCCTTTACAACATCAAAAGAAGCTTGCGCAACTTGGTCCCAATGGAAGGGAACCCTCTTTTTCAGTAGTCGAGTAAATCCTTTATCCATTTCGGCGTAGTTTGGAATGAACCTTCTCAGAAAGTTAGCCTTTCCTTGAAGTTTATGTATCTGAAGTAAATTTGATGGCAGAGGCAAATCAAGAATGGCCTGAACCTTCAATGGGTCTATTCGAATTCCTTATTTTGAGACTACGAATTCGAGCAATCGACTAGAATCAACAAAAAACACACATTTATGTGGATTGAGGTGTATCTTGCAGTGTCGACAGCGTAAGAAAATGGCTCTCAAATGCATCGGGTGATCAGTCCAATTTCGTGAATGCGCTGGTAAATTGTCTAGATATGGTTGAAAAATGTGCTTGATGTCATTGAAAGCATAATCCATTACTCTCTGAAAAGTTTCCCCAGCATTATTTAAACCAAACGGAAGTTTCCTATAAGAGAATGTGCCCCAGGGACAATTGAATGACGTTGTCTTATGTTGATCATCCGGGTGGATATTGATTTGATTGTAGTTGGAAAATCCATCCATGAACGAAAATATTTCGCATCCAGCACAATCGTCAATAATCTGGTAAATAAATGGAGTAGGATAGTTGTCTTTTGGACAAGCCTTATTAACATCCCGATAATCGATGCACACTCTAATGGTTCCTTTTTTTTTCATGACAGGAATAATATTGGAAACCCACTCAGTTAGTGGAACATTGTAAATGAAACTAGCACGCAAAAGTTTTTCAACTTCTGCTTTGATGGAAATGGCTTTCTTTGGATGAATAGGACGAAGTTGTTGGCACACCGGTTTGACATCAGGATACATATTAATAGTGTGTTCAACTGTATTAGTATCTATGTCTAGCATTTCCTCGTAAGAAAAAGTGAATACATCACGAAATTCATGAAATAGAGAGTGATATGATTCAAGTTCTGATGGAGAACAATATATACTGACATGAATATCTTCTACAATGCCAGGTTTGGTTGAAATATTGATAGAAATGGTTTCTTCAATATTTGATAAATATCGCTCAACATCAATTGCATTAATTGGTAAATAATTTGAAAAGAAATTTTTGATTGATGGGTGATATAGTTCACTAAGATAGTTTTCTTCATAATCAGGAAGATGGGAACAATGATGATAATCATCCCATGCTTCTCCTTCTGACATCATAGCTTCATAAATATTTTCATCTGTAAAAAAAACTGAGAAAAATGGATCAGATGGAGTACCAAAATCGAAGGAACAATCAACCCAAACACTTGGCGACGCTGATTTCAGATTTGTTTCCCAAGTCAAATAGATTGATTGCTATGACAACTCAATAGGGTTGGGCAATAAAAATTCATTCAACGTAGAAATATTAGAATCACCCGTACTCTTCCTTAAGCTAGATAGAGTGGAAGAGATCATGTAGCAGGTCTCTATACTTTCAATTTCTGCCAATGTCGCAGGTGGCGGTAATGCAAAGGTTCCCATGAGAGTGGAATCATTTAAGGGTCCTACACCAATGTTCTGAATATCTAGTTGGGGAAAAACAGAATGCTTCTAGTTACCTCCAAAGTGAAGGCAAAGAACGATAGTTGATTAATAACTGTGATTGTACCTTTATATGGAAAGGAAATCATTCTAAAGTATGTAGAAACAATTTCAGTCATCGCATATACCCATGGTATTCCAAGTAAAATATTATAGTCAAGGGGTCTATCAAAAAACTCAACATCAATATTCAATGTTTTTCCCCCTTGTTCGACATGCGGGTTATTGATAATACCACAAGGTTTTTATGTTCTTCCATCAAAATCCTTCAATGTCATTGATGATTGTGATAATCACGGCAAGCCAAGTGACTTCCAACAGTTTAGAGACATAATGCATGTAGATGCTCCCTCATCAATAATAGCGCAATGAACAAGGTGATTGAGAACATTTACTTTTGTAGAAAATGCTAATTCTTCTGGTAATTGCGGCACATAGCCCGTATGATTAAAGAGGACAAGATTAGAATTAGTCGGATCAATTCCACCAACGGCCAACAATAAAGCCTGTTTTTGGGAGGGACAATTTTGTAATACCTCAAGAGAAGACATAGCTGAAGGGGATTGAGCCAAATATTCAACTATATTGTAATTTTGTGCAGCTCTTGCTTGAGGATTATATGTTGATTTATGAATTAATCCCTTTGGTAGCTTAATTTTCATTTCAGGAAAAATAGTAGGCGGTATTGATTCAGTAGATGGATTCATTTTCGAGGTAGTAGGTTGATCAGTGGCCTGAATACCATAATATTTATAACGTGTTGACACCAAAATATATTGTGAAGGTTTTGTGGTGGATAACATTAACACTTGGGAACTAGGAGCTGGATCCATAACAACCAAATTAGTATCCAGATTTGGAAATGGGTCTGTCAACACAGTTGATGCATGGGAATTCTTCATGATTTTTGAGACTTCAACACGGCGAGGAAAATCCCTAAAAAAGTGTTCCTCATTAAAAATTATGCATGGATAACGAGGTTTTAGAGGTCCAGACGCTTGATCAGATGATCTTTCCTATGGGTTAGAAGTTTACTTTTTCTTTTATTTCCCCTTTTTCTTGCTTCCCGGTTGCTTGTCACTCTTTCCTTTTTCAAATGAAATGACATTAATTTTCGAAGTAGGAGCAGGATTAGATGAAGTAGCGTGGTGTGTTTTTGTAGTGCCTATCAAGCCGTCTCTGGCATGAGAGTCCTTTATTTGAGGAGGAACATCAAAATTAGATCGCGGCGCATTAGGAATTTTTTCATAGAGCATGTCGGATTGAGTGTAAATAAAGTCTAAATATTGGGAACGAGCAATAACTTGCTCTTTTATGATGACTCCACCCTTAGCCACATCCTCAGTTATAGATGGTAATAGGGACTTAATGAACCATTCAGCAAGTAGTTGATCCGAAACAAATGTCTTAACCATTCGTCGAAGACGATGCCACTCATGGATATGATTAGAAATGTGAGTAGCATTAGTCTTTTTGAAGTTGTTCAAGAGTTTCATTCCAGTTTCATATATGTAAGGTAACTGGAAATGGGTCAAAAAGACAATAGCTTAAGTAGTGAAATTGTTGAAAGAAGCTCTAGGTAACTCAATATACCATTTAGCAGCCAAATCTGTGAGCATACACTGAAAATGATGTAGTCGAATAGAATCATCATTTAGGGAATTTGATGAACACCATAAATTATAAGTCATAACATGAGTCGACGGATCTTCTCCAAGGTTTCCATTGAATTTATGAATATCGGAGGGTAATTTATGAGGTATCATCGGCCACCAAGAAGCATAATTGATAAGATCATTGGTTAACCGATTTAAATCTGGTAATTCTAAAGTTGCAAAAAAAGGCAACTCTCTATTAAGGTCAGGTTGAGAATATCCAGGGTAAGATGGAATTTCTTAAGCAACATGCCTTTGAGCACCAGCATAAGGGATCTACTACTAGTAACCCAGATAGGGGTTGTTTTGCATATAAAACTCTTGAGGATTATGTTGACCAAAACCTGGATATGATACTTTTTGAAATGAGGTTTGAGGCATTTGTGCCTGAGGTTGCCAAGGGGTCTGTCCACCAATGTTATAACCCAAATTAGGATAACTTGGATTCGGTTGATATGTATAACCAGGTTGCGGTTGTGACATCCAATAAAATGGTAGACTAGCTTGTGAATAAATGATTCCTGATACAGGTTGTTGTAAATTAACCAAAGGATTTGGAGTCTGTGGACCCAAAATTTGATGATATTGAGTTGAAGGGCCCGCTTGATAAGGTTGATGTACAATATTTTGATTCTGTAACAGGGGTAAAGATGTATTAACAAGTGGTAATGAAGTGGATGTAATAGGTTGAACCAATTGACACGAGTGTACAACCGTTTGTGGTTGGATGGGCAGAGTGGGCTACCATTGACAAACATTCAATTCAGTGTTATTTTGACCAAAAATTGACTGAGTACTATCATATTGGGTGGCCAAAGGTTGCCCCCCAATATGAGCAGAATAATAAGACGAAAAATAATTTTCTCCAAATGCTGGGAGTCCAGTTGATATGGTACTTAAAGGAATTGACCCAGGAGGACTGCCTTGATATTTCCCTGATGATGTATATAATGAATCAAGTCATTCATTACTAATGATAGGACTACCAATTAAAATACCAGATGATGACATTGATAAAGACCATGGTCTTGAAGATGCACCAAAGAAAGTGCCAGATAATGATTTGTAACTTGTTGGGACCGTAGGGTCACCATGAAAATATGAATCTGGTAAAGTTGTGAACATTGACGGAGTAGCGAGGGTACGAGTTGACGTAATTGGAACAAATTTCCCAACTGAAGATATTGGTTTGGACATGGTTGATTGACCAAATGTATACCCTTTAAAGTCAACGAGAGATTGAATGGGAACAGGATCAACAAAAGTAGATGGAAACGATTGAGGAAAAGACTTGTATAGGTAAAGGTCCCCCCCAAAATGGGTTGAAGTTAAAGGTGTATCGTCTTGTGGGATTTCTTCAATTTCAATTAAACCAGGTGGAAGAATTTCACCGTCAGGCCCAAAATATATTTCAGGTGGTTGATTGTGTGATATAGGATTTTCAATGGCTACAGAAATTTGTGGGATGACCAAGGTAGGAACAACTTCTGATTTTTCGACTTCCAGATTCAGATGTTCTGGCAAAGAAGAGATAGGATATGGATCAATTTTTGATTGAACAACGTCGGGTCCAGGAGGTATGGTCTCACTGATTGGATGGATTGTGACCACAGGTAGCTGTGAATACTCCATTTCGACAACAGTAGACAAACTGGGATGTGTAGAAAAAATTTGAGCTAACTCTAGTTTATTGGAAAAAGATGTTTCACCAGAGGTACAGATTGTACTTGATTCGGTAGATCATGATCGCTTTCGCCTACCAGAAGTAACTTCCGGTGGTAAAGGTGGTTTTAAATATAATCTATGTGAATGGCGGGGGATAGGATTTTGTTCTTCCACGATTACTGATTTATTTTAACCAAAAAACAAATAAACAAAAAGAGGGTAATGCTAGGCAAAATGGTTTACCAAGAAACCGTGAACTGCAAAATACCTCCTAGCGAACCAGGAAGTATGGGCAGGCAATCTCCCCAAATGTTGTGTTCAGTGTATCACAATTTCAAGGTGGCTGACTCGGTTCACTATGGATGGATAGCACCTAAAATTTGTCCTCCCAAATATACTCGAAGGTATGTGGAGGCCCAAGTCCATATTAGCGTTGTCTAATGTGAAACCACACAGTGAGATCACCCCTTTATACTTATCGTACTGTAACACCGCCCAATATACCTGAGAGTACATGGACGAGCTATGATATACTTACGTACATGGAGTGAGGTATCACACTTGGAATGTATCGCAGACAAGTTAACAACAACTGCTATGTTTTACGATGCTGGAACACGTCTCTAGCCTAGACCTTCTAAATGTTATCATTATGGTTCCAATGCGTTATTAGGTAAAATGAGGTTAATTTTCTGTTGATCTTGCT
Organism: Pinus albicaulis; assembly: GCA_034641835.2. Lineage (NCBI taxonomy): Eukaryota > Viridiplantae > Streptophyta > Pinopsida > Pinales > Pinaceae > Pinus > Pinus albicaulis. The sequence continues at coordinate 1,549,453,154 of CM076579.1, read as the reverse complement.
TAATAATTTTCCTTTCAAAGGTTCACTACGATGATGTGTATGAAATTCCTAAAATGCAAGATAAGAATGATAAAAAACCTTCCACTTTCAATTTTTTCAATGAAAAACCTAGCTACTAAGGGAAGAGAGAAAATAATTTGTGAGCAAACAAATCAATGAGCACAAACTAAATGAAGATTTCCTAAAGTTCTTTTCGCAAAACACACAAAATTCTACATGCAAATGCAAGTTTTACTTTTCAGTTTCTTTAATGTTATGAATGCAGAAAAGAAACTAAGTGCACTAAATCAACAATTCAAATTCCTTTTACTTTCGAGAAATGAAGAATACAAACAACAATTTCTCTTTTGAAGGAAAAATGAGGATTTCAACAACAATTTCTCCTATCAAGGAAATGAAGATTTTACGACAATTTCCTATTTTGAAAGAAAATGATTCTTAATGCGACCATAAAAAATACTTTGAAATCAACTTGTCAATGATAAAGAATTTTTTTTTTTAAAAAACATTGAACAAATTTTCAGTCAAATAAGGAAGAAGTATATAGAGTCACTGGTCAATATGAGAATCAAAATTTTCAAAACACAGCAGAAAAAAAACTGAAGCAAATTGCAAAGGAAAATTCAAGGGAATTTGGGTGTTTTCAAGAGTCAACATAGTCTCAAAGGGGAGACAGTGCTCTGAAACACAAGCTTGAAAGGGATACAGTGCTATGCAAAGCACTGTGTCCTAACCAAGGGTGCATTGGGCGTAGTGTATAAGGAAAAATACCACTATTTAACTCACTGTCTTTGCAAATTTTTCTTTGAAAATTTTTAATATTTATGAGTAATAACTACTAGGTGGATAAATAGAACAAATTAGAGGCTTAAACACGTATAAATAACAGAAATTCTCCCCAGCGGAGTCACCAGTTTCTTGGGCTAGAATTGCGAATTACAGATAAATTACGCTTCCCTAGACAGGTGCTAGTCTAGACCAACAGATTAAAGACTATACGACTATTTATACTAACTAAGAACAGAAACACAGAGAGGATTAGAAGGTTACTTGTGATACAAGAAATTCTAAATGGCTCCTTCTATTGCTTCCATTGCAACTTCAAATTAAAGCGGTTTGTACGAAATTCTTCCTACAAGAAAGAACACAAGTGAATGATTTGAAGTGACCCTTCCAACAACGTCCCCAAGCCTCATCATAGTATAAATCTCTCCAGTAGTAGCTACACAAATCTAGCTCTCAATTGAAAATCCTCCAACATTTCTCTACTCAAATTCTTCCTTCTCAAACACTTAGATCTGTGCTCAATTTATAGATGAACTGAAGGTTGTTTTGCAATCAATGACTTTCCAATAATAGGCAAGACATGTTCCCAATCTTGTAGATTTCAAATGGACACTTGGGTTCGAAGCTTGACACATGTGAACTCTTCTAGAAGGCATTGGCCAAGTGAAGATTCTGGAACAATGAGAATTTCGCTCCCAATGTGACCAACGCACCTGTGAATTTTGGGAAGTGCTTTGCAGAGCAGCCTTGCATGGGGCTACATACATATGCAACGCACTTAGGCCCTTTAGAGCCTACGTTGGTGAGCTCTCATATGCTATATAATAAGATTCAAACCTTGGAAACATTTTCTTGATGAAAGTCTTGCTTGATTTGTCTTGTTATTTTCTTAGGGCATGTAGCAACTGAAATGATAGGGAATGATAGACCCTTGATCATTGGTCCTGGAGATGATGTTCAGTTAACTAGGTCATTGGGAATGGTGCCCAAATTGACGTATAACATGTGATATCAGTTTGGAGGGTTCCTGAGCTTATTTCAGACCTTTGGCAGTAGGCCAACATATTTCCATCACCTACAGCGTAATTCCAGACTGGGAATTGTGTTATTTCTGGAGGGCAGTTTCAGTAGTGTCTTTGTGGTTCTTTTTGGAGTTTTCCTGTGATTGGAGGGTTGATCCTTCCATGGGGGAAGACCTTTGATTAGATATGCATCATATATATATTATTACAACCTTCTATACTCCTGTGCTTCTGTTTAAAGTGATTATTCAATATTATTGCTGAAGATCACCATTTGTATTTGGGTGCATTCCTAGAAACCATACTTGGGTTCTCTAGATTTTGTATAAAGGAGACTAGATATCAATTTTTTGAGCCATATTGATTAATATAATATAATATCTATTTGTCTCAGCCATTTCTATGCATAAACTCTCATTAGAATATGCTATCTCTTTATGCAGTGATTTCATGTTGCAGTAGTTTTGGGGTTTTAGCCTTTTCTAGCTATCCTAGGTGTGGGAGGTATGTTTACCTCACCTAGTTTGATTTGTTTCTGATAAATTCTTGGATCTAGGTTGTATATTTTCAGATATAAGGGATCCAAGTGTTGATTTTTTTTTAGTAGCATATATTTCTGAAAATGTGTTTTTTATGCATGCATTACTGAGCAGTTCCATTTTGGGGATATTACAGTGGTATCAGAGCAAGATATTTGGCTCAGCCTATGGAATTCAAGACAAAATGATGTAATAATAAGGGAAGATTAGAATTATGGAGAAAATGAGCCTTTTCTCGTCATTTTTCAGATCTATTAAGAACCTCTCCAAGTAGGTTAAACAGAGAGAAGAAACAAGGAGCAATGAAACTTCTAGAGGGTTTCAAGAGAAGGAAAATCCATGCACTTCCTATGATCAAAAAATGACACCAGTGTTGCAGAGAGCTCCAAATCATTGGACCATAGCATTTCCTTTTGAAAAGGAGGAGAAATTGCAGAAAGATGGAGGACAGTTGGATCACAAGATTCTAAGTGAATACCTTGTTGAGTACAAATCTCAACCTAGAGCCTTCAAGGAGACTCTAGATTTCCCTCAGTTCATTCATTTCGAGAAATAAAGAGGACCTTGTAGCCAAAGGAGGATCAAGGGCAATAGGTTTCTATTGTCTACTTTTGATGGGTCATCTACAACAAGGGTTTGGGCAAGGAAACTAGATGCATTCTTCCTACTACATCCAGTGGTAGAAAGAGAGGTTGTAGGGATTTCAGCGCTGCACCTTGAGGGTGAAGCAAACATTGGGTGGTTCATCCATTTGAGTCATGTAAGAGTGACTACTTTTGCTGAGTTTACTCAAAGGTTGATTGGAAAATTTGGTGAAGAAAAATTAGAGGAGGAGGAGCCCTCACCACCATTGAAGGAGACGTGTACCAGTGTTGTCACAACTATGGAGGAGCAGTCCTCAACATCTTTAGTCGGAGGAGCCAACACATTGGAGGAAGAAGCCATTACAACCATATAGTATGCCTCCAAATTTCACCAAGGTATGCCTAAGTTTCCATCTCCTATTGTTTCAGAAAATCATATGGAGGGTTGTATACCATTGCATATTGCTTATTTGGAACAACATAATTGCACTGCACTGTGCCACCTTGAAGTGTTCAAGGAAGGGATGAACCATCATCTTCATGTGCCTTGGTTGAGTTACACACCACACTTAGGGTTGGGGTGTGAATTATTGGAGGATAGGATGAACCTTGTTCCAAATAAACTGATACAAAACCATATGTTCATTCTTGAGTTGGAGCATGAGACAAAAAGTACACCATTGAGGAGTTTTACAACACTGTCAAGAAGTAGCAGTGAGGAGGTTTTTCCTTCAACACACTTGGGTATTTATGAATTCAATATGATCATTGGTGTGAGATCTTTTCTAGGATATCTCCAAGGAGTTTCATTTCAACATCCCCTGAAATGAAAGAAGAGAAATCTGATCTGGGAGGATGGTAGTCTTTATTGGAAGGGTACCAAGGTTGATCATGATTGGAGGCACCCACATTTAGATGAATGGGTTTGGAAAGTGAGAAAGAGGCTGGTAATATACTTGCAAATATATGATACTGGGCAGCAGGAGGCTTGCCTGCGTTGGCTACTCTTGAAAGAGTTTGGCCATCATGTGACATATCCTCTTTCTAAGGGTATGTGGGTGGAGAAGGTGTGGCAGGATACTTGCATCATAAGGCAGCAAGGAGTATGAATGCCTTATGTTTCTATGACATTCTTCATATCAATCATTATGTTTTCACCACATGATTTGTATGATGGAGGTATGAGGATTTACAACTCATCATATATGGGATAGTTTGGGCTAGCATGATTCATAATGTTGGAGAGGAGATCTTTGGAGGTCTAGCCTTCATCTTGCCACTTCATGGAAATATTATTGTAGCCAAAGATCAATAGATACTCTACACTTATCATAAGTGGAGAGGAGGACAGCATGAGGTAAGCTACTTTGTCTACCATGTTCAGATTTTCAGCCCACCTACTTTGCAGGAGCTCAAGGTGGAGGAGGATTTTCAGGAGTTGCAATGTTGGGAGGTAACTCATTCTATATGGGTGATTGCTTTGGGATGGGAGATTCATGTGGGGATGGTAGATCAAAATTTATATCAGACCTCATGCCTCAAGAAGGCCTTTAAACAACCCAAATTTTCCTCCATGGATGTTTTACTTTTTCATGATGATAGTTATTTGGGATGCTCACCAAAAGCTAGCTTGCACGCTTGGGAGGAACAACTTGGAGATGTATTGATGAGACAACATCTTGATCCTTGGAGGATTTTATCATATGAGGATGCTACAGGGGAAGAAGAAGTGGCTCTTCAGTTCTATCCTTGTAGTTTCTTGAGGAAAAGCAACATTTGGGAGGGAAGGACTGTAATATTCCAAAATTAGCATCCAGCTAATTGGAATATTGATTTTTTCTTCTAGCACTTGGTAGATGAATAAATGGGGAAGGAGACCCATAATTACCTTGAATAAACAATAAAATCCCTCTTGATGTGAAAAGGGATAATAAAATAACTGGATCTAGCTCTCTCATGTGTGAACAAGGCATAATGGATGTGGACAAATTCAAGTTTGACCAAGTCAACAACATTAATGTGGGAGGAGTGGATCATCAATAAAAATATATCCATTTGAGTGAGGGCCAGCCTAGAAAACTATATGTGAGCTAGATTGAAGAACCTTAGGTGTGAAAAGGGCTGCAGCAGGTTGAAGAGGTCAACCTTGACCAAATCAAACAATGTGGTTTTAGAGGAGTGGCATTAATGAAGGTACAATGCAGTTTTGGAGGGAGTTTGATTGTGTGATGGTGGAAACCCTAATGAGTGGGAGCCAAGGTGAGAAGGTTCATTTAGTTTATAAGGAAGAGTATGGAAGCCATTTGAGGTTAGCTTATGAATGATATTTTGATGTGTCTGCTTAGAATTTTCTCTCTTTAGCTGTTTAGCTAATATTGTTGGTGTTGTTTAGCACTAAGGTATTCCTGTTTAGGAATTCCATCTCTTCCCTTTGATTAGCTCTTGGGAGAGGCCTGATATTTCATTCCACATATCTAGAATTGGTTCCAAGCTTCAGTCTTCAATTTAAGCATAGTTTCTGCAGGAGGTTGTGTTGAGTTGCAGGGTGTTGCAATGGAGGGTCGAAAACCCCAATTCCTGAGTTGATTTTGCATAGGAGGAAGGTTTCCTTCTTGTGGGAGATCAGTTTGAAGGTTTCCTAAGCTTATTTCAGACCTTTATCAGTGGGCCAACATATTTCCATCACCTACAACATTATTCCAGACTGGGAATTGTGTTATTTATGGAGGGCAGATTCAGCAATGTCCTTGTAGCTCTTTTCAGGAGTTTTCCTGTGATTGGAGGGTTGATCCTTCCATGTGGGAAGGCCTTTGATCAGATCTGCATCAGATATATATTATTACAGCCTTCTATACTCCTTTTCTTATGTTTTCAGTGATTATTCAGTCTTATTGCTGAAGATCACCATTTGTATTTCGGTTCATTCCTAGAAACCCTACCCGGGTTCTCTAGATTTTGTATGGAGACTAGATCTCAGTTTTTTGAGACATATTGATTAATATAATATCAGGACTATTTTTCTCAGCCATTTCTATGCATAAAATCTCATTAGACTATGTTGTCTCTTATGCAGTAATTTCATGTTGCAGTAGTTTTTGGGTTTTAGCCTTTTCTAGCTATCTTAGGTGTGGGAGGTCTGTTTACCTCACCTAGTTTGATTTGTTTTTGATAAATTATTGGATCTAGGTTGTATATTGTCAGATATAAGGTATCCAAGAGATGATTTCATTTTTTGTAGCATATATTTCTGAAAATCCATTTTTTATGCATGCATTGTGAGTAGTCCCATTTTGGGGATATTATAGAGGAATGTAGTAGCCAGGGTGATAAAGGTTCCATGCAAAGCAGAAGGCTACTCCACATACCATTTCGCGACGGTTCTAGTTAGGGTACATTGAAACAGTCTCAGTCGAATAGTATCGTCAATAACACTAGTGGACAAACACCATAGGTGGAAAGTCATTATATGGTTTCTAGGGTCTTTTGCTTGCTTCCCTTCAAATTTTGGAATGTCTGAGGGAGCTTCGTGGGCATAGGGGGATAATTGGGGTTGTGCGAAATGGGGTCATTGGTTAGCTTTGATAGATTTGGAAGGTTTAATGATGCTAAAAAAGGTAATTGAGTATTGAGTGCCATTTTGTATTGTGGAAACACAAGGATCTGAGTGTGATGATGTATGGGGGGTGTCTGGGGAATATTACCCTGTGACATACCGTCATGTGTGTTTTGCTAACTCCTCGGAGGGGTTGATCTGGACTTATGAAAGAATGCAACAGAATACACATATAACCATAAATATAAAAATGTAGTGGAAATAACACTTCATTTCATTACTATCAAAGAACTAAAATCTGTTTATAGATAGAATGGAAATAAAATAGCTCAGGCACTAGTATCTTATCTCTTAGAAGAGATGTTTTTGGCTTGAGGGGTACTGACCTAGGTTCGGAGGTTAATTTTTTCCAATAAACCCTTTTACTACTGGTCCTTTCGGTATTGACCTACTTTCGCAGGCCAAGGTCTCACCCGAAGTAGTATGGGAGGGTGTTGGAACTAGGTTTCCGCACCCTGGGAGAGAGTAGGTAATTAAGGAAGATCTACATCCACAACATATTGTATTCACCCAGAGCAAGTCTATTTGTAGGCTTTGAACAATATACTTGGCATACAACCATAACAAAGCAATCAGATTTAATCAGTCCATTCGCATCCACTTGCACATTGCCAAATACCATCACATAGTACTTATAATCGCAGCTAATAATAGATCACGGATATACTTATACCATAACACAGATACATTCGTTGCATAAAAATATAGCACATATATAATCACAACTTAAACTCATATATTCGCATCCAAAATAAACACAATATATCCAGATAGCACAAAGGTACTTCAACTATATTCTGCATACATTAATATCCAAAAACCCAGTTACAACCAAAACCAGCTCGCGCACACAGCCTAGCAGGTTCCCCACACAGCAGGACTGAGGATCTCCGCACACACAGCTAGCAGGATTCCTTACCCAAAACAATCCAAAATAGATCTAACAATTCGCACGTAGCATCAATCTTAATTCATCCTCACCTTTAGACTCAAACTATCCATCTATTTATATCGACATGGCCTAAGATATCCTATGATCCAAAAACCATGGTTTGCGGACCATAGGGCTACCCTTTGACCCATTACAAAACATTGGGGGCTTTTAACCACCCCAAAAACCCTATGCAAGACTAACTAATACCCAAATATATAAAATTCGCAGCTTAGGGAACCCCGCTCCAACAGGCCCCCAACACAATCTTGTGAATCGTCTTGAGTCACTGTGGCCATGGGTTATGCACCTTCACCTGAAGCTGCTTGATCGCATCAACCGGTGGGGATATTACTCCTTCACTGTGCACAATAGAATTCTGGGCTATCTCCACCAACTTCTGCGAAGTTGGGCCTTTAGTAGCAACAATGACGCTCTCCAATGTTTGGTTCAGTTGTTTCACTGCAATGTCAACATCTTGAGATAGCTTGAGGGCCTCATCAGCCCATGGCTTGAGGTGATCATTCATAGTCTTCTTTCGTTGCTAAAGAGCTTCCATGTCATCTTTGAGCTTATGGCTGGTGTGTAGTCGGGCTAAGCACTGAGCGGGGACTAGCGTGGTCATCCTCCATTTGATCAAACTCTTCTTCCTTCTGCTACATCTCTTGGTTGATTTCGCACAGGAGAGGGTCATGTTGTACCTTCGTCCATAACTGCATATTTGTTTCTAATAGTTCTACACCCTGATCAATCTGCCATGTAATGATATTGGTGACCTCTGTAACCAGCGCAGCTCGCTAGGCTCTTACCTCAGGTGGAATTTCTGGCTATAACTTGGCCTGCAAGGCTGCAATTTATTGTTCCATCTCCATATTTATCACTTGGACCTTGGTCCTTGAGTCCTTTAGCGCTGCAACCAACCCCTCAATCTTGGCCTGGGGAGTGGAAGAAGCCGAGATATATTTAGTGACATTTGTGCAAAGCCTACTAATTAGGTGCTCTAGCTCTGTCTGCTGCGCGATGGCGAGGGTACCTGCAGCCTGTGCCTGAGACACCTCAGCAGTTTTTTCTTCAAATATCTGCTCAACTATACTGAGCTGCTAGTGCACTTGACTGTCTTGGTGTTAGATATCTTTGAACAGGGACATGTTAAGGATCTGCAACGGTTCATGCAGCAGGCGGGCTAGATCCAATTGTACCTCTGCACAGGCCTGAAATTGCACTTCTAAGTCAGGTGGACTCAGTATGAAGGCTGTGCTCGGTAGAGGGTAGACATGGCTTTCCAACGTACTAATTACTATGCTGCTTGTGGCTGGGGTCAGCCTTGCGTGAATCATACTTATTTGTAAAGTATCAGTCTTGAGCTGTAGAGCCCAGAGCTCAACCTAGAGTGTATCGACTGTGGCTTTCTTCTAGTCTTCCAGATCCAACCATTTTTCTTATCTCGCCAAGGTGACCGCATCTGCGATCTGCTCCAGGTCCCCTTCTGTCAGCATAACTCCTGTGTGACATTTAGGCCGTTGAGCTCGTTGCTTCATTCATGGCTCTTTAACAGGGACACTAGTCTGCTTCGTACCTCAAGGCGAGTCAGCTCCTCCTGCATCTAGACCTTCTATACCCAAATCCTACTATGAATCCTTCTGCGATGCTGGTTCCGTGTCCTTTCCAGTACTCTTGCACTGCTGTGGACCCTTTTGCGATGTCGGTTTCACGCCCTTCCTGGTACACTTGCCCTGTCCTTCGGTTTCTTTGGTAGTGTCAGGCGAGGTGACCTTCATGGTTCTTGTATCGGTAGTTTCCTTTGTACCTGACTTCAATCCAAGCTTCCAATGTGGAGGCCAAGTCGCAATTAGGCGATCAATATCCTCATCAACAACCATGTATGGGAGTGAGACCCATGTTGGCTCCTTGCAGCCTCTGATCTGTACATTATGCATGGTGACTTGAAATGATGTGATGCTTTTGTATTTATCATAAATTTTCGGTGACAAGTGCGACCAGGAATTGATTGCTGCTGCAATTCTGCTCTGAAAGAGGACCCAAAAGACTTGATTGCCCTGAATATGCTACGCATCCTTTGAGTCCCACAAATTCACATATTGCACCCCCTCGCACATATATAGCATAAGCTCAGGGAGGAATGAGTCATTAGGGGCTTCCCATGTGACCAACGCGATGACAAGCAGTAGCCAAGAGTAGCAGAATGCACGTCCCTGATCCTGGGCTTAGCATACATTCGCCAGAAATTCGTTGCATAGGAACTGGGCCCAATTGTAGCAAACCCCCCTTTCACATCAGCCCGCCAACTGAATTACATAGGTAGGGATGGTGGCAGCCTAGCATTTGTGCATCATCTTGCATGCCAGCAACAAGGTACCCATCTGCGCATCGGGGTCGCTGATGGTGCTGATCATGAACCCCCGAGTGTTCTGCTCCACATGGTAATCCTCACGCACATTTTCGGTGATCTGTTGCTCATAATTTTATCCAATGTGCAACATAGGGTCTGGCCCTTCCATACAGAGACTAGTAATATGGTGAATAAGCACAACATCAATGGGGATTCGATCCTAGATCCACAGGCTGCCATAATGGACCAGGGCAAACAACTAGCACAAAAGTTGGTCTCCGATATTGTAGTGGCCAAAATGAGGCATCCTCAGCAAGTTTAAGAGCCTGGAACCAGCCAATCCACGCACCCATGGCATGGGGACTATATTTATCCCATTTTCTTCCAATACCCTTTCGAAGTATAGCTCTGGTGCCAATTCAGGGAAGGCCTCCAAATTGGCTAGGTTGTGGTCATCTAATTTTACCTCATGGAGCTTTCCAAAGGGTTCTCCAATGATGGGGGCCTCACCCAGAGTGAGTGGCATTTGTAGATAGGTGAAAATGCCATCAAGATTCTTAGGTGTGCGTGTAAAGGGCTTGTGAGGCTGAACATGGGGCAGTAGCTAGTTCATTGGTTTAGCAATCTGGGCCTCTTCTTGAGCAGACAAGGGTATATTTACTAGGTTAGGAGAACATGCCTGGGGAACCACTCAAGGGGACTTCACATTTGGAGGAGAGTTGTGGGGCTTTACCCCAGCCCATTTCGCAGGCTTCCTCGATCCTTATGCCTTTTGTTTCCCCTTCTGCTTCCCCTAGCTGGGCGTGGACATAACCTCCTCCACTTCAAGGTCGACTTCCAGTACTTCCTCAGATTATGGCTTTGTCGAGGCCACGGTCTGTGAGGGTTTAGCAGGACTGGTTGCTGTCATTCTGGTGCGAAAGATGAACTCAGGGTTTCTACTATCATAGGGTGCAGCATGCCAAGACATTAACAAAGCGCAATAGGCACATAACTTCACAAAGTAAAAACTATTCAAGAGATACTAAAACCTCTTTTGATCTATCCCTCTTCTTTTATAGCCATGAGGGTCACCCGTCGGTTGGGTGAGGCTTATCAGAAACTTACCATGAAGTAAATGGTAAAAAATCTTCGAAAATTTCCTCATTAATTTCCAGCCGCCCGCTCCCTTCAATGGTAAGATTTGCTTTTTACCCAGTTTTACTATTCCAACGGCTAGTTTTCACACCTCTTGTGCGCCTACCACACCCCTGTGATCCCAGCGTACCTCCTGTGTTCCTAGTGCAGCCCTGCACTCCCAGGACACTTCTTCAGGCCTCCAGACCTGTGATTGACCCCTACACGTCTTCTGCCCCATACACCTACTCCGGCCATATAGTAATTTGATTCGGTATGGTTTGAGATGGTTTCCATTGACATATCCTTGTATCATATCGCCACACAGGGTAGCTAACCAAACAACTCGTACATCAGTGATTTATTTTACCATATAGGGACCTAGACAGTGCTGACGGAACTTCCTCGGGTGTCTTGCAATCTAGATATCATACAAACCCTCATTAAATGTCTTTTTCTGAATATAACGATCATGCCATGCCTTATCCCGAGCCTTCTGAACCTACTGATGGAAATTAGCAATGAAACAATCTTCCTCAAAAGCCACAAGCTGCGCTAAACACTCCTCTTTGATATTTGGCTCTGCCATGTTCATAAAGGCTATGATGCGTAGGCTAGGAACAATATACTCCATGGGCATAATGGCCTCCTTGCCATAAATCATCCTAAACAGCTTCTTCCCAATCAAATTATTGTAAGTGGTTCGATAGGTCCATAGAACTAATGAGATGTGCACGTCCTAGTTGCTGCGATCAACATTACAGACCTTGGTCAGTGCCTACTCCAATATTTTATTAAAATCTTCGATAGCCCCTTTTTCCTGTCGAAGATACGGGGTGCTTTTCATGTGGTGGATCTAAAATTCTTTAGTCAAGGCCTGTATTGTTTCATTAAAAAAGTGCGTACCTCTATCGCTCATTAAAATCTTCAGACAACAAAAGATGGTTAGAATATGCTAAAAAATGAAGTGCGCAGCGGTATCTGCAGTGCAATCCTTCAAAGCTTGTGCTTCAGCCCATCTGGTTACATAATCAGTTGTAGTGATGATGTAGCACGCACCTGTCTTCCTTCCTAGTGGGCTGATGGGTCCCACAAAGTCGATGGCCCATTTTTTAAATGCTTGTAGGGCCATTTGCAGTTGTAGGGGCATTGCATCTCTGCGTGATGGCCTTCCCATCCTTTTTCATTTATCATGGGTTTTTCAATAGTCATGAGAGTCACTATGCAGTGTAGACCACCATAGCCCAGCTCTCAAGATCTTTTGTGTCATTGATTTCCTTGCGTAGTGACCTCTTGCTACACCTTCGTGGGCTTCTTCTAAGATGGCATGCCTTTCATGCTCCAAGATGTATCTTCGTAACAATTCGTCCGCTGCCATCTTATATAGATGGCCTGCGATGATGGTAAAGTCTGTTGTGTAGGTTACAAACTCCTTTTTTTGTACCGAATACTCCGCAGGTGCCATCCCTGTAGTTAAGAAGTGAACGATGTCAGAGAAGTGTGCATCAAATACCTTAATAGCGAATAGCTGCGTATCAAGTAGTCCTTCTTTTAGGTTGGTCATCTCTTCGCCACTGTCGATCCAGGATAGGTGGTCCAGCCGAGCATTCAACTTTCCTGGCTTTACTATGATCTAAAAGTCATATTCTTGAAACAATAGGAGCCATCGACATATTCTCCCCCCCAGCATAGGCTTATTCACTAGGTACTTCAAAGGTGAGTGATCTGTGAACATCTTGAAGTGGCCACCCAATAGGTAATGCCAGTATTTCTGCAGGGCGTACACCATGTCTAACGCTTTGCGCTCGGTAGTGGAGTAGTTGTGCTCTGCACAAGAGAGATTTCTACTGGAAAGTGCAACTGGTTGGTCGATGTCCCCATCCCCCGGCTGCGTAAGGCCAACTCCTAGGGCAATCCCTGAAGCATCGACATGAACATGGAAAACCTTCACCCAATCAGGAAAGATGAGGATAGCCGCAGAGACAATCTTCTCCTTCAGTAACTCAAAGATTTTCTGACACTCATCATCCCAAACGAATGATACATCCTTTTTCAAAAAAAATTCCCTGGGCATTATGATCAGTGTGTACCCCTGAATAAACTTCCTATAGTAGCCTGTGTGCTCGAGGATAGAGCACAAATACTTCTCAGTTGTAGGAACTACTAGGTTTATGATAACTGCCACCTTGGCAGGGCCAACCATCAGCCCTTGTCGACAAAATATGTGACCCAACAAGATCCCAAATGGTACGCATAATATGCACTTCTTGATATTCAGGGAGATCTGGTGCTTTTTGTAGGCATCCAACATGATGCGCAAGTTTGATACATGACTCTTTCCTAACCCAAATATAGTCCAATCATCAAAATATACCTCCATGAACTTGTGGACAAATTCCTTAAATACTGCAACCACTACCCGCAAAAATATGGCAGGGGCATTCTTGAGTCCAAATGGCATAACGGTGTACTGAAATGAGCCTCATTCAGTAGCGAATGTGGTTTTGTTGTGATCTTCAGGTGCGATCCTGATCTGATGATAGCCTGAGAACCCATCAGTAAATGAGTATGCCTCCTGCCCCCCTATGCTATCAAGGATTTCATCTGAGAATGGCGTAGGAAAGGGATCATGTACACAAGAATCATTTAATTTGTGCAGGTCAACACAGATCCATATTTCTCCCCTAGTATTTTTCCCCTGAACCACCATAGGACTTACCTAATCTGACTGTTTGAATAGTTCGATGATACCTACGGAGAGCATTTTTTTGATTTCTTCCCTGACTTTCTATTTATACTTGGGGTTCAACTAATAAGGGTGTTGCTTTACCAGGAATGCATCTGGTTTTAAAGTGATACACATGACTCCTAGGTCCCCTGTGATCCCTTTGAGCTCCAAAAATTTTGTCGGGAATAAGTCCTGGTATTCTGTGAGGAGTTCTGCAACTTTTCCCACAGTATCATCATCCCAGTAGTCCCCAATTTTAGCTAACTTAGGTTGCGCATCCATTCCAATATTGACTTCTCGCAGCTTCAGAGGCTTAGTGACATCGACGGTCTCTCTCCCTCCGACTCCGGGATAGATACATTTCACGAGTCATCATCGCACTACTATTTTGATAAATTATGGCAGTTAACAAAATCCTGCATCTGCGTTTCCCATGTTGGTGCCCCATGTGCTGCGCACGGGTGTGACTCATCAAATAATAAGGCATAAATGTCCTGCATAGCTTCGTCGAGTGCCTCCATTCCTCCTATCAACCTAAATGTCCCTACAACCTCATCCTTCAAGGTTTCCCAGTGGCAGGTGCGCCGATGTAATTCTGCGTCTAAATACCATGCGACTAGGATTGGTCCCAAGGCATGAATGAACAGATGGACCCATTCCTCTATAGTTCATTCGCCCCATTCTTCCATCCATGTAGACAAGTGCTCACGTGGATCCCTTGGCCCTAAGAAGGTCTTTACGCGTAGGTGAGATGGAGGTTCAAACATCAATATCATCATGTCACGACATTCTTCCCAATCCTGGAATGCCCCCTTATGCGTGTCCCACCACCTCATAGGAGTTGCACGCATGGTGAGATTAAGGACCCATAGCCTTCGTTCCCTTGGGAATTCAGCTTCAAAGGTTCGCATAAACTCCTTAATGCTACCAGAACCATCAAATTAGGGCAGTTCTCTTACCTCTGAGGAAATACACCAGAAGTTATTTGTGATCCTAAGGCATCGGAACGTAGATACATCATGTAGCTGGTTTTGCCAATTTTCGACCTCCCCGTCAGAGTCAAAGAAATATTCACTATCCTTTTCCCCAGAAAGTACACCATCAGTTGTAGGATTTATCTAATCCTCGTCTCGAGCTATTAATTTATAGATGTGATCCACATCCTCTTCTTCGTGCATCAGTTCTGTATATCGCTCTCCTTCCGCAGGGTCTAGCAGGACTTTCACCCTCGTACCCTCATTCTCAAATACCATGCTTCTTTTATTTAGGCTAATAATGCCTCCCATATCTATGGCCCAATACAACCTGTTGGCTCGAGGGGTCTTGACCCAGGTTTGGAGGTTAAGGTTTGCCAACAAACCCCTATACTACTGGCCCTTTTGGCAGTGACCTGATTGCGCAGGCCAAAGTCTCACCCGAAGCAGTATGGGAGGGTGTTGGAACCAGGTTTCTGCACCCTGAGAGAGAGTAGGTAAGTCAAACAGTTATGTGTTCACAACCTATTGAGTTCGCACCAAACAGATCTATTCGCAGGGTTGTTAACAGTCTAATCTCAATATACAGATCTAGTATCATGCACAGATCTAATTAATAACTTTGCATCCACATGCGTATCAATAGTGATCAACATACATTATCATAACATATCATCAATAGATTACAGTTATACCATAATATAGACATATTCACAGCATAGACATAAACACAATAGTATTTGTAATAGATTCCAATAGTTCGCATCAATGGTATTAAATCAGATCAGATAACACAGAAATATCTTAAACATATCCGCATATATTAGCATCCAAAACCAAATACAATATGACACAGCCTACGCACACAGCCATCAGGGTCCGCACACAGCAGGACTGAGGATCTCCGCGCACACAGCCAGTAGGAGTCCTTACCAAAACGACCCAACAACAGATCTAACAATTCACACTTAGCATCAGACCTTAATATTTCCTATCTTAAGACTCAGAAATGTTCATCTATTTATATCAACTTAGCCTACGCTTCCAATGGTCCACAAACCGTGGTTTGCGGACTCTTGGTCTGCCCTTGAACCATTACAATGAATTCGGGGCTTTGACCCACCCCAAAACCCCTGTGTTAGACTAAATAATACCAAAATTATACAAAATTCGCAGCTTTTAGGGGACCTTGTTCCCACAGTTCCCCAACACAATCTTGTGACTCGTCTCAAGTCACTTTGATGGTGTGGTCTCCACCTGCTTCTACAGTAGCCTGATCATGTAATATTCCTAAAATTAGCATGTAGCTAATTGGAATGTTAGATTTTGATTTTTTCACCTAAGTAGATGAATAAATGGGAAAAGAACCCATATTTAACTTGTATTGACATAAAATCCCTCTTGCTGTGAAAAGGGGATAACTTGGTGGCTAGATTTTGAAATTCCCATGTGTGAACAGGAAAATGATCATGTTGATTAAGTCAAGTTGACCAAGTCAACAGCGCTGCCTAAGAGGGTGTGGCTTGCTTGAGAAGACAACGCAGTTTTGGAGGGAGAGTATTCACATGGTGTTGGAAACCCTAATAGGTGGGACCCAAGGTGAGGAGGCTCACAAAAATTATAAGGAGGAAGATGGCATAATTTTTGGGTTAGCTTATGGATTAAATTTTTATGTCTTCTTAGACACTTGAGCATTCTTCAGCTGTTGAGCTGAGTATGCAGTGTTGTTTAGCACAAGGCATTCCCTCTTAGGGATTCCTTCTCCTTTATTGAGAGATCACTTGGAAGAGTTTTTTTCTTCATTCTCCCATATCCAGGCTTGAGGCCTAGCACCTCCTATAGCTATAGAATTATTCTTGCAGCAGGAAACACTGTGTTACTAGATGTGCAGTGGGAGATTCACAACACCACCTCTTGAGCTTATCTTTCAAAGGAGGGAGCTCCCCTTTCTTTGCAAGATCTATAAAAGAGGTCCTGGAGCTTATTTGACATCTTGGAAAGTGGAAAACTTAGTTCCCATCCACTACAACACATTTTACTGGGGAAACTGTGTCATTTTTTCCAGAGCAGCAATTGCAGGGTTTGATCCCTTGTTTCTGAGCTAGTTCCTTGGAGGAAAGGCAAACCTTTCTCTCGGGAAGCTCTGTACTTCATTCTTCCTCTATCATTGGTATATTTCAGTCATATATATTCATTTATACAATAAAACTACATTTTTCATATCCGTATCTGCAGATCTGCATTTTTATACATTGTACTCTCATGTAACCCTTGCCGGGTGATCTTATTTTGTATAAAAAGGAAGGAATATCAATTTTCTATTCCACTGGATGATTTTACATCTATGATATCTAATTTATCATAATTTTCTACATAAAACCTCATTAAATTAATGCAGTCCTTGCTTCAGTACTTTCTGCATGAGCTAGGCTATGGGGTTTGGGCTTATTTGAGCTGCATTGACTTGGGGAGATCTGTTTATGTTGGCTAGAGTGATTTGTTTCACCTCTAATTCTGCATGTGAGTTTTATATCATGTATTATAAGGGATCCAAGTCCCATTTCTCTCTTGTATAGAATTATTTTCTGAAGACAACTGTTTTATGCCCTATATTGTTGCATTTCCCCACCCGAGAAGGAGAATATAGGCCACTCTCTTGCTGAGGTTATTATATCTGGTGGTGAGATGTTATTTTACATATAATGAGTTTTTCTACATTTCCATGCTCATGAGTTTCTGAAGCTCCAACTTTGGAATATCTCAAGATATTCCATTTGTTGTAGAAAACTCCCAATTTGGGATACTACAGTGGTATCAGAGCATGATCTCTGGTTCAGCCTGTGAGATCCAGCTATCAGAGGAAGGATAGATGGAAAAAAATTAGAAAGATTTAGTATGTGAATAAAGAAAGGAAGACAAGCTTACAAAGCTTCTTCTAAAATCTATGCAGAGCTTTCAAGGAGAGATGAAGAAAATGAGATTGGAGATGGGATCTACAAAGGAGGTTGAATCTAGAGATGAATCTGGATTTTCACATGGTGAGTGTGAGCATGCAACTACACACCATGATGCACAGCACAGTCAAGTGCCCAGAACTATCTTGAGATGGATAGGAGGAGGAAGAATACCTAAGAGGAGAACTCTTAGTGATTTGTTGCAGGAGTATGAATCTCAAAATGAAAGGTTTAGAGATCATAATTATTTTACAGAGTTTTTCAAGTTCTAGGTGGAGAAGAGAAAGCAGCAGGATGCAGGTAGATTTCTTGTATCTACTTTTGTTGGATTACCTACATGTTCAGCTGGAGCTTGGGTGAAGGAGATAGACTCCTATTTGCAGTTGCACCATATTTTTGAAGATGAAGCCATCAGAGTTGCAGCGCTGCATTTCAGAGGTAAGGCTCATGCATGGTGGATTTTTTAATCTTGTTCCTTAAAAAATGCAAACAAATCCTCTTATGCAAGGTTCATAGAAACATTGGTGGGAAGGTTTGGTGAAAAAATTCATAAGACACATGAGCAAGGAGAACTTGAGAGAACAAAACCCTTGCACGTGATAGGGGAAAATACATTTTAGAAAACCATGGGAGGAGCTGACATCTTGCATTACACATTGCCAGAAGTAAGACTTCCAGTTCATATTCTTGAACAAGAGGGCATGGGGATATCCTTTTCACAGAAGGATCCAACTATTGAGATGTTTCCCATACACATTGAGGAAGATGAGGGCAACAGCGCCGTCACATCTAGAGCACAGTCAGTACCTCATGTAGAGGGAAGAGGAGAACATGCTCCAATAGGAGGGATTCTTGTATCCTTACAAGAAGTTTCCTAGGATCTCATACATGGAGGTCCAAGAACAATCAGTGAGAAGCATGATTATGTAGCATTGTAGCTGGAAAGAGGAGGTAGGGAGGAAGAGCAGCATCACTTGATGAGAGGCACACACCCTTCTCTATTTCAGAGAGCCAATGCAAGGAGGGGGCAGACTGATTTTCACTGTGAGGGGAGGGGCAAGGTTTCCCAACCACATGAGCAGTCTACTCTTGACATTGATGTCTCACTACATGGGGGCATTCCACCTGGGAGGCCACCTGATCTAGAGTTGATGGAATACATCTTGTCTTTGGATTCACCACTCTTGGATTTTGGAGAGGTGAAGAGTTTGGAGGAAGAATTTGGCATGGGGGATGTCAAAGTAGTAGGTAGTAGCATGAGGAGAGCTTCACATGCCAGATCACCAACGCTGTCTCTTAGGAGGATTGATCCTTATTGGAGATCTCAGCTCTTGGTAGAGTACTCCAAGGATCTTGGTGCATGCATGATTCTCGATGACCCAGACAGAGATTATGAGTATATGGTGGATTATGTGGTCATCTATTCACATGGAAGGGTGTTCTTGACTAGGGCTTCTAGTCTCAAGTAGAAGCTGCTACATGCAGCACATGAGGACTTCTGTACCATGCATTTTGATGCATATCTTTCCTTGGAAGAGGAGTTCACTTGTGAGGGCATTCAGCATGACATATATTAGCATATGGAGAGATGCATAGCCCAGATGGTGATGAAGAGGAGGTCACAACCACTTCCCTACTCTTTGGAGGTGGGGGAGAATTTCCATTTGAGGCATTTTAGCTCAAGATCTCAAGTACATGATGGAGGAGGTATCATTCCATATTTAGTATTGTACTTATTTTCCTTATTTTAGCAGCATGATGTAACAAGAAGACATATCTCTTCTTGAATATTGTATGATGATGTACTTTCATTTACTTGTAGCATTGATTCTGGTTATCTTTTTGATGGTTTGTGGGGGAAGCCACATGATTCTTGGTGTGCACCATTGACACCATATTGTAACTTCATGTTTTCATCTTATGAGATGACTGTGGAAAAAAATAAGTGGCTGGAAAAGCACTTGTTATTTCTTATTTTGATGCAGGCCAAGGATGCACTGCACTGGTTCCATGAGAGGGACCATGATTCACTCTCCGGTTATCACTTGGCAACTTGTTCTCATTGTACTTTTCTTCCATATATTGTTGATATGTATATGTTCATGGGGAGCTTTGTTTGGAGAGTGGGATTGAGATTGAAGATGCCCATTGGGAGCATGATTCTCCCCACTTTATATGTTGTATATTTCAGGAGGAAACCTGGGCAAACCATGATTTCCACATCACACTTTGTCTCTTCATATGGGAGGAACCACTTGGAGAACTTGAGAAGGCACATTCATGGAGCAAGGAGGCTACCCTTCAGCGTTGAAGGATCATGAGAGACTTTCATGTACGATGAATATATTCTCACATAGTAGCATGATGGTGGATGGCTTTGGCATATGGAATGTCAAAGGGAGAAGTCATGGAGTGACAAGAGCCTTGCTACTAAGGCCTACAGTGCTGTCACTTGAGAGCATGTTTTTATTGATGGAGTGTTCCAAAGGGAGTATGCACCCTCTCCTCTTGCAGATTTTTATGAAAATATTCTCATGGGAGGACTCACTCATGGACCTCACCTTCATCTCACACATGATGCATGGTAAGAAGTACATTTATGTTCTTGTTGATTACTATATTGAGTATTTATATTTTCTCATAAAATGTAAACAGTGCATTGCTCCACACGAGAGCAAGATTCTTTTTTGGTTTCATGGTCACTTTAGGGCCACATTTTGTAATGTTGATAACCAATCTCTACATGAATTTTGGCAAGTGTTTTATTGCTTTGATTCTACACAACTGGTATATGTTGCTGCTTACTACTCCATAGTAGATGAGCTAACATTCATAGCTACAAATTCTTTGAAGAACAACTTGCCACTTGATGCTCTGAATTAGCAGTTGGAAGGACTGTGCTATATCCACCAGAGAGGTCATGTGTATCATCCAAACTTGCACATAAGCTTCAACTATTTTTTGATTTGGATTCCAAATGGTGATGATGTGCCATTCATCTTGTATGGAATGGTTTGGGTTGGCATGGCTCATGACTTTAGAGGAAGGGTCCTTGGAGGCTCAATCTTCTTCTTGCCATTGGAGGGAAATCATGTTGCAGCCCAAGATCAGCATGCCCTCTACACTTACCATAAGTGGAGAGGAGGATAGCATGGGATAGGCCCTCTTGCCTATCATGTTCATGTATTCAGCCCACCTACACTTTAGGAGCCAAAGGTGGAGGAGATTCTTCATGAGTTGCCATGCTGGAGGGTGACTCATTTCATATGGATGATAGATTGGGGGTGGATGTTTCACTTGGGAATGAGGATTTCCCATGAATCTCATACTCCATGCCTTGAGAGGACCTCTAGAAAGCACATAGTTTTCTCCTTGAGCATGTTACTTTTCCATGAGGATAGCCATTTGGTTGTGCACCAAATGTTGATTTGTTTTTCTTGGGAGGGGGACTATGGAATTCATTGTTGAGACAACATCTTATTCTTTGGAGAGCTCATCATATGAGGGTGCTATAGGAGGAGGGAAGGAGAATTTCCAGTTCTATCCTTGCAGTTGCTTGAGGAAAAGCAACATTTGGGAGGGGAGGACTGTAATATTCCTAAAATTAACATGCAGCTAATTGTAATATTAGATTTTGATTTTTTCACAAGTAGATGAATAAATGGGAAAAGAACCCATATTTAACTTGTATTGACATAAAATCCCTCTTGGTGTGAAAAGGCGATAACTTGGTGGCTGGATTTTTCACTTCCCATGTGTGAACAGGAAAAGGATCATGTTGATTCAGTCAAATTGACCAAGTCAACAACACTGCCTAAGAGGGTGTGGCTTGCTTGAGAAGACATCGTAGTTTTGGAGGGAGAGTATTCAAATGGTGTTGGAAACCCTAATAGTTGGGACCCAAGGTGAGGAGGCTCACAAAAATTATAAGGAGGAAGATGGAAAACTTTTAGGGTTAGCTTATGGATTACATTTTCATGTCTTCTTAGACACTTGATCATTCTTCGGCTGTTGAGACGAGTATGTAGCGTTGTTCAACACAAGGCATTCATGCCTAGGGATTCCTTCTCATTCATTGAGAGATCACTTGGAGGAGTTCTGTTCTTCATTATCCCATATCCAGGCTTAAGGCCTAGAACCTCCTACAGCTACAACATTATTCTTCCAGCAGGAAACACTGTGTTTTTGGGTGTGCAGTGGGAGATTCACAACACCAGCTCTTGAGCTTATCTTTCAAAGGAGGGAGCTCCCCTTTCTTTTCAAGATCTATACATGAGGTCCTAGAGCTTATTTGACATCTTGGGAAGTGGAAAAATCAGTTCCCATCCACTAAAATGCATTTTACTAGGGAAACTGTGTCATTTTTTCCAGAGCAACAGTTGCAGGGTTTGATCCCTTGTTTGTGAGCTAGTTCCTTGGAGGAAAGGCCAACCTTTCTCCCGGGAAGCTCTGTACTTCATTATTTCTCTGTCACTTGTATATTTCGGTCATATATATTTAGCGCTGCAATAAAAATGCATTTTTCAGATCCGTATCTGCATATCTACATTTTTATACATTGTACTCTCATGTAACCATTGCCGGGTGATCTTATTTTGTATAAAAAGGAAGGAATATCCATTTTCTCTGCCACTGGATGATTTTACACCTATGATCTCTTATTTCTCATCATTTTCCACATAAAACCTTATTAAAATAATTTAGTCCTTGCTTCATTACTTTTTGCATGAGCTAGGCTATGGGGTTTGGGCTTATTTGAGTTTCATTGACTTGGGGAGATTTGTTTATGTTGGCTAGAGTGATTTTTTTCACCTATAATTTTGCATGTGAGTTTTATATCATGTATTCTAAGGGATACAAGTCCCATTTCTCACCTGTATAACGTTATTTTCTAAAGACAGTTGTTTTATGCCCTATATTGTTGCATTTCCCCACCTGAGAAGGAGAATATAGGCCATTATCTTGCTGAGGTTATTATATCTGCTAGTGAGAAGTTATTTTACATCTAATTAGTTTTTCTACATTGCCATGCTCATGAGTTGCTGAAGCTCCGACTTTGGAATATCTCAAGATATTCCATTTGTTGTTGAAAATTCCCAATTTGGGATACTACAGATCACCTCAACCAGTGGGGGTAGCACACCTTCACTCTGAGCAGCAGGATTTTGCAAAATATCCACCAAATTATATGAATTTTGGCCTTTTCTTGCAGCGGTGATGCTCTCGAGAGTCTGGTTTAGCTGCTTAACAACAACATCAACATCCTGCGAGAGTTTGAGGGCTTTGGCAGCCCAAGGCTTCAGGAGGTCATTGAGAGCCTTCTTCTTTCAGCGGAGTGCATCAATATCATTCTGGAGGGTGTGGCTGGTTTGCAGTCGTTCCAAGCGCTCAGTAGGAATCAGAGTAGGCATGGTGGATTCTAGCTGCTCGAACGCTTCTTCCTTCTGTCATAGGTACTGGCTGATTTCACGCAAGATAGGGTTGCGTTGTACCTTGGTCCATAACTGCATGGTTGTATCTAGAAATTGGGCACCCTGAGCAATCTGTCCTGTAATCACATTTGTAGCTACGGTAACCAGCGTAGCTTGCTGGGCCCGTACCTTCGGCGGGGTCTGTGGCTACAACTTGGCCTGCAATCTATGATCTGCTGTTCCATCTGCATTTTGACCACCTAAATCTCCATTCGTGAAGAATTTAATGCTGTGACCAACCCCTCAATCTTGGCCTAGGGGGTGGCCGTGGCCGGGATTTATTTTGTAACATCCACGCAAAGTATAATAATTAAGTGTTCCAGCTCTGCTTGCTACGTGGTGGCGAGGGTACATGCAGCCTGTACCTATGAAACTTCAACGTTCTTTTCCTCGATTGTCTGCTCAGCTACGCTGAGCTGCTGGTGCACTTGATTATCCCCGTTTTTTATTTCCTCAAACATGGAGGTCTAGAGAACCTGCAATGGTTCATGGGGCAACCTGGCCAAATCCTGTTGTACCTCTGCACACACTTGGACCTGCGCTCCTAAGTATGGTGGAATTATTACGAGGGCTATGCTAGGCAAGGAACAGAGGTGACTTTCCACAGTAACTAGTGCTGCGCTGCTAGTTGCTGATGTCGTTCATACTTGAACCATGTTTGTTTGCAGCGAGTCCATCTTCAACAACAAGGCTCAGAGCTTGGCTTGAAGTGTGTCGACTGTGGCTCACTGTTGCTCTTCCAGAGCCAACATTTTTCCTCTACAGCCAACATAACCACATCCCCGATTTTCTCGAGGTCCTGTTGAGGCCTCAGAAATCTGTGGCAACAACAACAGGGATAAACACCTGATCCAGACCTTAAGATAGTTCCTTTTTCATTTGAGATAGTGGCTTCGACTGGATATAATGGGA
The DNA here is from genome assembly GCA_034641835.2 of Pinus albicaulis. NCBI lineage: Eukaryota > Viridiplantae > Streptophyta > Pinopsida > Pinales > Pinaceae > Pinus > Pinus albicaulis. The sequence goes on along the minus strand of CM076579.1, from coordinate 1,549,429,174 downwards.
CCAATTTCCCAGAGTTTGGTTTTAGTTTGATTGTTGGATTTATCTCAAGGGATTAACATGAAAAATTCCTAAAAACTAAAATAATTTTATTCTAACATGAAAAAACCTTAAATTAAAACTAATTTAATATAACTCGGGATAATACTATTTCGATGCGATCTAAAAGGATATATATTAAATCTGTGATGATTAAGATCATCACAGATTTAATAGAATATTAATTTGTAAAATAATTCTTTGAAGAATAATTTAATCAAAATAAATTGAAAAACATATCGCATATATTTTATGATCATATACAAAACAAATCAATTCCTATCTTTATATCGTACAATAGTGCAACTTATATTTCAGAAAAAAAATAATTGATTTCATATATCATTCATGAAAGCTGGATTCATCATTAATATTCAAAATAGAACTAACATACATAATAATAGTACCATATGTGTATCGTCCTGTTCATCTGATCAATGATAGTAGGCCACATTCAACTCATACATCAGTAAGTCTTTCAAAGAATACATAACTGCATCAACAGTGATCAGCAAAATGATATGTAGCTGGAATGGCCGTGTTCCATTATTTCATCAAGACATCCACAAACTTACTTACAATTAAGCATTATTTGTGAATGTTCTCAATAAAATTATGGACCCTTCTCCAAATGCATGAGAAGGGTTTAAATACTATGCTAATTTACATACAAAAATATTATACAAAAATATCTTATGAGGTGGTTTCAAACAACCTTCCTCATCTTTAGTATCTTTTTTCTAAAAATTGAAAAACAAACAAACTAATAATCATGCTGGATGATAAGTTATTTCCAGTTGCACTTTTTTGTTCACAAATTTCGGACATTAGTTTTACTTGTGGAGGTTTTTCAGATTCTATCTTCATTTGTGCAGCAAATATAGCGTCCAGTAAGAGCAGTTGTATTCTCTGTATGGATTTCAGAAAGCAGTTTAGTGTCATGATCTGATTGTGTGGTTTGACCAATAGCTGCCAGTATGCTTCCCAATCAGTTTTCTTTAGCTGTAGAAGTGTTTCTTCCCTGAGTTGACCAGCTTCTTTCCAACTTTGTTCTAAATCGTTGATATCAGGAAGAGATTTGAGATTTCCTTCTCTGATAAGCCTGGAAGTATGTAATATCTGGTTAATAATTTTAACCATATTCTTTGATATACCTGCTGCTATGGCTATGGCTAATTCTACTTGTTTGACTCATGCATCCCAGTTTGTAAAAATAATATCTTTGAAAGTTTCCTTGATATTTGGGAGATCTAACTTCTTCCCTTCTTCTATATCCTGCCATTCAATATAATTAGAGACTTTGATATTGATTTGATTGAACTCAATCCTTTGATCAATGACTGTGTTTGTTAATTGTTCACTGAGTTCTATATGTGGAATTATGTTTGACATTTGTACAAAAAATAGATTTTGTTGTTTTGAGAGTAAGGAACTTAATGTCGATGCTTCTTTTATGAATTCCTCTATAGTAGGAATTCCTTCATATTTAGTAAGATCTTCTCTCAACTGTTCAATCAGTGAATCTTTTCTAGATAAGTCATTTTCATGACTTATCTTAAGCATTTCTATCTCTTGATGTACTCTGAGAATTTGTTGTTCCACTTTCTGATTTGAACTCTTTCTTTCTTCATCTAGCTTTTGTTGTAGTTCCATGATTTTGACATCCTTCTCTTGGATTAAAATATAATTTTCGCAGTGGTGTATGCACCAATGAATTGAGACAGTCGAGTTAAATTTTCAATTGGATTTGATGGCGTATCTTTCCATACTTGTTGGGCCAGAATTTTGAATTATGGATAAATCACAATTCCATAGATAGGTGCTAGTCTAGAACAACAGTTGAAAGACTATACGACTATTTTTCCTAACTCATAATAGATACACAGAGAGGATTGGAGGCTTACTTGTTCAGTCACTTCCAAATGGCTCCTTCTGTCGCTTCTGTTGCAGCTTCAAATTCAAGCGGTTTGTGAGATGAATGGTTCCTGCGAGAAAGAACACTGAAACAACAGAAGATGAAATAATATAGATATCTATTAAAGCTATTTAGCTAAATCAGTAAAGCATAAACCATACACATCAACTAAGATTTTGCAATATGGAAAATCAAAGCCAATACAGATGCATATAGGGAAAAATAAGCAGTACTCTTTATTGATGATAGAAGGAGAGGTTACAACCTAGTGATAGATTTGAAGTGACCTTCCAACAACGTTCCCAAACCTCATCACAGTATAAATATCTCCAGTAGCAGCTTCACAATTCTAGCTCTCAATTGAAAATTCTCCAGCATTTCTCTACTTAAATTCTTCCTTCTCAAGCACTTAGATGTGTGCTCAATTTATAGATGAACTGTAGGTTGTTTTGCAATCAATGACTTTATAATAATAAGAAAGACATGTTTCCAGTCATATAGATGTCAAATGGACACTTTTATCCGAAGCTTGACACATGTGAACTCTTCTAGAAGGCATTGGCCAAGGGGAGATTCCAGAACAATAATGAGAATTTTTCTTCCAATGTGACCAACGCACCTGTGAATGTCAGGAAGTGCTTTGTAGATCAGCCTTGCATTGGGCCACCTACATTTGCAACACACTTAGGCCCATTAGAGCCTGTATTGGTGAGATCTCATATGCTATATAATAAGCTTCAAACCATGGAAACCTTTTCTTGATGAAATTCTTGCTTGATTTGTCTTGTTTCTTGTCTTAGGGCATGTAGCAACTGAAATGATCGAGAATGATAGACCCTTGATAATTGGTCTTGGAGATGATGTCCAGTTAACCAGGTGTCGAAGCCTCGAAAATCGCTACTTCAAACATTGGGGAATAACCACCCAGTCGGGACCTTAGGACAACTCTTTCTCTGTTTGGTGTGGTGGCTCCGACTGGATTGATAGGACCAGTTTCCTAATAACATAAATGGGTTGGTGATGGAATGATTGCATGAATGGAAAATGGGACTAAATGACTGAAATAAAATATCTAATCTCATCTATAACTGATAAATAATTTTAAAACTAACTCGGGTATCAAATATGAATACAACTTTAAAATTGTTTCAATTAAATCAATAACCATGAAAATGTATTATAATTTAATTGAAATATGCAGTATCAAATAATGATAACTCTGTTTAAGAAATTAAACAGATTTATAATAGCACATTGTACTCATCATTTTATATATCATTTTCATATACTGTAAAAAATAAATATTTCTACACACTCAGAAATGATATGTATAAAGAAATATTATAAAACAAGTACATATAAATGATAGCAAATTTTAAAGAGAATATCTCATAACATAAGAAAATTAACAGTGAATAGATAGAAATACCATATCCATCTTCATACTTTTTGATGCAATTCGATATCCAAATCCAACAACTTCAATGTAAAACAGACTCCAAGATACATAAATGCAATTCTTAAAGGAAATTTTCCATAGAACCACCGGATGTGATCCTTTATAAAAATATAAGAGTCAATGGAGTACAGAAATGTAATCTCCAAGTAAAAATATTAAAAATTCAAGAACCTTTTCTAAATGCATGAAAGGGGTTTAAATAGGTACTTAATAAAACAAAATAACTAAAACTATTCCTACAATCTATCTAATCGGAAATCTAGAAACAGAATTGCAATATTGAAGTGAAACCGATTCATTGATTATCTCATGTATTTAATGTGCCTAGATGGTAGATTTTGAGCATATATTTCACTTCTGTTGGATGACTTAGCCTTGAATGTAGCTGCCCAGTATACATAGCATCAGAGAATTTAGGAATAATACACTGAATGGCATTTGAAAGGAATTTGATTGCCATTTGTTGACTGCGTGGCTTGATCAGAAAAGTCCACATAATATCCCATGAAATTCCTTGAAGCTTGCTAATCTGTTGATTTTTATTGATTATCTCTTCTTTCCACCTGTAATCAGCTTCTTTTACTTTTGGTAATTTTCCTGCGGTACAATCTAAGATCAAATTAATGGCATACAAGCTATCATTAAATAGTTGTGTAATATTATTCATCATACTTTTAGCTCTTGATATGGCTCTTTCTAATTTCATCAACTGTTGTTCCCATTCCGCAAACAAAATTTCCTTGTGTCTTTCCTCAATTCTGGGAAGACTAGATTTTCTTCCTTGCTCTGTATCCTGCTATGAAAGGAACTCATAAATTTTATCATCATCATCATCAATTTCTAGCCTGAGAGTGATTGCTTCATCTGTGAAAGATGATGTTATTTCGCACAAAGGCTCAGCTTGTGGCAATTTTAGACAAAACTCATTCAACTGCTGAGATAGCAGTTTGTTTGTTTCAAGGGCTTCATTTTTTAATTTCTCTAATTTAGGATAATCCTTGAACTTGTCCAATGCTGATCGGAATATTTTCTCTTGTTCAATCTTTGTATTTTTCTCACCTTGCAGAATATTTTGTAGCTTTTCTACCTCTTGACTCAACTATTGATGTTTTTTCAAGGCTTGTTCATCAATTTTCTTCTTTTGAATGCTAAGCTACTTTTCTAGTTGTTTAGATTTGAGCTCCTGATCTTGCAATTGTTTTTCCAGCTTAACAAGCTTTTGCTGATGCTCTGTGGCCTGTTCTTCCAACATAACTATATGTAAGTATTTTTTTTTCATCAACTGGGAGACTTCATAAGCTTTGTATATAGTTGCAGCACTATAGGCAACTGCATATTGAGATAATTTAGTGAGATCCTCAGATGGATTAACCTTAGCATCTTTATAAACAATATTCATAAACTCCACCAGTGATGTTGAAAGTGTATCTTGACCAGTTCTTCTCCTCTTCCTCTGCTTTCTCACAAAAACCCTATGTTTGGGACTGTAGAATATGTCTAGAGGAGGAATTTCCTCTACTTTCAACATAATTTCACCTGTAGTATTTTCGGGAATGACTTCTATATCCTGATCTTCCAGATCTTTAACTTGGGGTTTATTTTTCAATCCTTATATTGGCTCAACAAATGGGAAGAAATGATAAGTTCAGTAGATTCTACTACTTTATCAGTAGTTTTCTCTCTTCCAATTTGTAAATCTGGATTATTGTTCATAGCTCCTATTATTTCTTGTAAAATAGCTTCATTTCCTATGTCCTCCTTTTTAGTATTCACATTGGTCTCAGTACCTATGCTTTTCTTTTTTGTATGAGTTATAGACTGCTGATTAGTATGTATATCAAGTTTAGCAAGTATTCCTTTCTTCTCAATATCAGCTTTGCTATTAATGTCTTCTTTTTGCATAACAGGATTAGTTCCTGTTACTTCTTTCTGTGTTTGTATAATGACCTTGTTGGTAGATGTTTCTGTTACTGCTTTACCAGATGTATCCTATTTTTCTTTCTGTTGTGACTCAGCCTCTTGCATAGGAAATCTTAATTGATCTAGAGGAGCTCCGAGTAATCTCTGGCTTCTAAATAACATAAAATTATTCATCTCTTCAGTCTAGAATTTGGACTTGGCTAAATTATAAACTTGTGAAAAATTATCTACAGAAACAAACAAATCATCAAACTCATCTGGTTTGTGTTCAGATCGAGCAATTGAAACTGAAGTGGTAAAATCAAAAGCCACCTTCTTTGGATCATATTGCCTTCTCGGGACTGTTGAAAGCTTGAGATTGGTTATCTTGGTAACTTCTTTCTCAATATGAACAAAATTATTGAGAGTATAATATCCACATTTAAAAGGAAATGTAGGCCACATCAGCTTCTTGTTATTCTTCAAAGACCCGGACATGCCTTCTACTGTTAGCTGATATGAAATTTCTTGTGCTAAAATTTTATCTGGAACATATAGAGGAAGAATGTAGGGTTCTACGATACTCCCGAAAACTCTGATATACGTGAATCTTTCTTCTCCGAACCAATCCCCAATTGAGGATAAATCAAATTTAGCCTTTTCAAAAAGTCTAGGAGGGAATCGGTTGAAAATGGTTTGAAAAATAGGGATAAGGAAACGATGACAGATTATATAAACATGGTTTTTGAAATGAACTTTCCACAGGAATTTGTGATAAATATGAATAGGAGCAAGGTCTTTAGGGGTCCATTTCCATCCTAACATGGGAAATTCAGAATTGAAGCATAGGGCGTCTAGAATATAGGCACAAAAGTAAAAACGAGTAGTATTTCCTGTGTTTTTGTCCTTCCTATACTCAAGAATCCTATTGGCTATCTTATTGGAAAGAATGACAACCCAGTCCATTATTTCAGAATTTACAGTAGAATGGATTAAAGGTACCATTTGTATAGAGAACCTAGCTGAATTGTCATTTCCGAATAATTTGCACATCATTGCTGTGGCGTAACAGTATGGAGGTGAAAGGGATTCCACTGAGTACATACCTGATGCCTCGTTTTTGTGCTTTTCGGGAGCTCTTCTCCATCCTCTAATAGGCTATGACTGATTTTCATTATTCACAGCAAATTCTTTGATGAAGAATTTGTTGTAGATTTTCTGCGGGTCCGGAGGTGGTACATTGATTTAATTTCCTCTACTTTAAATGATCTGAATGTTGCTCTAGAAGCTGAAACAAACGTCCTGTTCTGAATGGACAAATTGTCAATCGCCCACCGAATCACATCATAGTATGGGAAAATGTTTTCCCGAGCTGCAATTTGGTGCAGGAACAAATTCGCAAGTGCTTGAAGAGAAGTTTCTGAATCAAACTCTAAATCATCCTCGTCAAGGACTGTTTCCTTCGCCATAGTAACCTTAGGCTTTTCCCTTTCAATGAGGTTATATACCTCTTCCAAAGATATTTTTCCAAGGCCTTGGCACGACGTGTCTGTAACCAGCTTAATTTTAGCTGGTTTCTCTTTAGGTACCATGGTGAAAAGAGGGGCTTTTGTAGCGACAACAACTTTTGCTTTCCTGGATCTCTTTGACATTTCGGTATCTGGTAACGTTTCCCTTGCTCTGCGAATGAAAGGGTTGGGTGTTCTTTGGTTTTGCAATGGAGGAAAAGCTTTCAGAAGCAATAGAAAGAGAATAATGAAGACATCTATATGAAATATCTATTCATTGATTTATATTTATTAATCTCTATATTAAACTTAAATGGTCTCTTTAGAAGTCACACTCAACGCATTTGAAATAGAATCAATACTCATTATTTGTTTTATTTTCTATTAATAAAAAACGTACAAATGGAGATCGACGTTTTTTGAATTGAAAACATAAAAATTTCCCTTTGAATCATGTGATTGTGATGAATAAATAGCATATGCGCAAATGGAAAATATGAAGCTTAAGTATTAATCGCATCGGAAATTTTCAAAAGGGATAACAAATAGATTTCGTGATTTTGTCTGATTTCTGATTGTGATGATATATATCGCGTCGTCTCTTTTCAATAGAAATGAGTTACAAACGACATTAGCTGATTTTGCGATTGCGATTATAGTGGGGCTCATCGCATCATAGATTATAATATCATGAGTGAATATCGCGTGTTTCTCTGAAATGTGATTGCGATTGATCGCATCACATCGGAGTTGCGTCATTGATCAAATAAAGATATTTCATTTGTGATTTACAATGGCGGTGGGGCCCATCGCATCAGAGTTTTATAAAACAAGTTCATTCTATATTTCTTTTTCAAAATATGATTGCGATGAATCGCATCGCATCGAAACAAATATGAAAGTTTAAAACCTTTGCGATTTGCGATTGAGATTGGTTCAATCACATCGGAGTTTTTTGAAAAAACAAATATACAACTTAAGATATATTCGATTTGCGATTGCGATTACTGTATGTTGGAATTTTTCCATTTAAATAATTTTATGTGATAAAGTCCTTATATTCCATTGGATCGGAAATTCTTTCAATGTTGCATTTGTTTATACACACTTATTAATAAAGATATGCAATATGTCTTTCTAACAATGAACCCTTATTTCTAATACAAAAATGATCGGATTGCTTCTAAATCTTTTATTTCTATCTAAAAATAAAGATAAAAAGGGGACCTATTTTTAAATGAAATTTATTTCTAAAAATTTTAGAAATGGGGAGGATTGTTGTACAGTACAAAAATTGGCGATTCATTGGAAGAAACAGTTATCTCTGAAAAAATAAATTGAACACTATATTTCTAGTAAATAATTTTTTTTAAAGATAATGAAAACTATCTTAGAGAAATTGTAAATAAAATCTAACTCTGAAAAGAAATAAAAATCACTTACAATCTCTGTCTAATTCCTTAAATATAAAAACATTTTTTGGTTTTCTCAAGCCTTGATTGGTTGATAATAATGAAGTAGGGGGCTTTTCCAAATTTAGCTTTTGTAATATACTCTATTGTCATAGGCATTTCCACTGCTGCCAACAAACGTTCATAGTCTCGACAGGGTTACCTTTTAACCATTAACCATTTCATTGTCCCATCCAACTAAGATTATGACTCTTTAAAAATAAATTCATAAGACATATTATCTCATGTTTTTTTTTGTCTTTTTATATATTTTTTAGTTTAAGAGCCATTTTTCTAGTTTGGTAGCCAGTTAGTAACAATGCCATTCACTAGTTGTAATTAAACTGAACAAGCTGGCTCGTGATGAGACCCCTTGTCTTAATTTTATAAGCCATTACCCTGTTTTGGTATGCAGTGTTGGTAATGTTAGTTTTATTACTTCTTATGATCATGGTAAGCAGGTTCGTGATGAGACCTTTTATCTCTTAAATTTTTCCATATAATTTCTTAGAATTACATTCTAAAAATTCACAACTTAAATGGATGGGGTGAAATAGTTTTATCCTTAAGAATCAATGGATGACAATTTTCAGAGTTTTTTGAGTGCCAAAGCTTGAAAAATTCTTTACTTTTTGAATATAACCTTTCTCTGCTCAATAAAATTATAATGATTTACATTTTCTCAAGGTTTCAAAAGATCATGTAAATGTTTTGAACAAAATTTCAAAGTTTAACATTTTATTTTAAACTATCCAAAACTGTAGTCATTTCCCTAAAAATTCTTATTTACACAAAATAAGTATTTATAATATTATTTCTAAGACATTTTCTAATAGTAAAAAGTCAATTAGAGACTGTTAACCACCTTTATTTACAAAACAAACAAAAATTGCAGAAAGGAATATGTACAAGTAAGAAGGGGTTACCTCCTTATGAAAATAATTTCTTTAAGACAAGCCCATTTACAGGAAGAGGTTCTCTCTTTCCTGTTAAATCTTGGAGTATGAATGTATATGAGCCTATATTTTCAGCAATCTGAAATGGTCCAAGCCACATTTTCTGAAATTTGGTATGCTTACCTTTTTCTTCATGTGCTTTATCCCATTTCAGAACAAGATAACTAATTGACAAATTTTTTGAGCCGGTGGAACTTGAATCAAAAGAATATTTTACAAGTTGTTGATGTTTTTCATGAATAATTTTTTCTTTCTCTCTATCTTCTTCTAATTTAAGGATTTGATCAAATCTCAACTGAATGGATGAGGAAGGATTTTCTTAAATAAATTACACTAGAGCTAATGATGGGAGAGCTAGATTTGATGGTATCACAACTTATTTTCCATAAACTAAATTGAAAGGTGAAGTTCCTATTGAAGCTTTAAGAGTAATACGATTAGCCCATAGTGCAAAAATTAAATACTTGTGCCAATTCTTTTGATTTTGATCAATGGTCCTCTTAATGATTTTGATGAGATTTTTGTTAGTGGATTTAGCTAAACCATTACCTTGTGGATAATAATTTGCTGAATATTTCAATTTAAAACCTCTTTTGATTTCAAATTCCATTATACTATTTCCAGAAAAATAAGATGCATTTTCGAAGACAAGAGCGTTAGGTACACCAAACCTGGTAATGATGAATTGATAGATAAAATCAATAATTGCATCAGAATTGGATACCTTTAGAGGAATTGATTCTACCCACTTTGTGAAGTAATCTGTTGCTATGAGGATGTATTTTTGTTGTTTGGAAGAGTGAGGTACTATCTCACCGATGATGTCAAGCCCCCATTGCTCAAATGGTTGCTCAATGTTTACTGGTTGCAAAGGAAAAGTTGGCTTCCTTTGTCTTCCACTAGCAGTTTGAAAATTTTTTCACTTCCTCACATAATCATGTGTATCTTTGAAAAGGGTTGGCCAATAATATCCAGCATGGATGATTTTGTGAGCTGTGGTATCACCTCCAAAATGACCGCCTGCTGGTCCATCACGTAATTCCTGCAATACCTTTTTTGCTTCAGTCTTTTCTAGACATCTTAATAGGATTGAATCATAATTATTTCTGAATAACACATCATCAATGATTTCATATTTAGTAGCCTTCAATATTAAAGCACGTTTATTCTTATAGCTAAGATTAGAAGGAGCATACCCATTTTTCAATTAAAATATCAAATCAACATAATAAGATTCAGAATCTGTAACACTTATCTAACTTACTTGAATACCATTGTCTGGATCTTGATTTTCTGGTATGTTGTGAGCTCCTGATAATAATCTGCAAAAACCTTGACCTCTAACAATCTTGACTGGCTTAATGTCAATATCATATTCTTGCAAAGATGTCACCCAATTAGCCCTTTTTTCTCCTACTTCCTTTTGAATTAATAATTGTCTCACTGTAGAGAATGGGACAATAATTTTGGTATGTGTTTTTAGGAGAAAAATTCTGAAATATTTGATTGACTTAAACACAGTGAAGGCTTGTTTTTCTACATCGGAATAATTCAGCTCAGCTCCTTGCAGATTCGAGCTTAAGAAAGAAATTGGTGCTTCTAATTGTTGATCATTGAGCTGTGTTAAAATAACAGCATGGGATGTTTCGGTGGCCAAAGTATACAAAATAAAATCTTTAGAAAAATTAGGAGTGTTCAATGCAGGTGCATTAATGATTTCCTGTTTGATTGCATCAAAGGATTCTTTCTCTTTATACCGCCATTTTAATACTGAATTTTTCTTAATCATATTCTGCATAGGTAAAAAAAATTGAGAAAAATTGGGAATGAATCTTTTTACAAAATTAATCTGCCCTAAAAATGATTGCATGGATTTTTTGTTATGAGGTAAAGAAATATCAGAAATTTCTTTAACTCTGTTAGGATCAATATATATACCATATTTTGACACAACAAACCCTAAGAGTTTTCCTTCATCGAGAGCAAAGAAGGATTTATTTGGGTTTAAAGAAATACCAAACCTTCTACATCTTTCAAATATTTGTTTCAGATCATGTAGATGATTCGATCTCTTCTTTGAATATACTGTTATGTCATCAAGATAGATAACAACTGATCTATTAATCAGACCCTTAAATGTTATGTCCATGGCTCTCTTGAAATTAGCTCCTGCATTTATTAAACCAAAAGGCATTTTCTGATAAGCATAGGTTCCCCATTTGGTTCTGAAAGTGGTTTTCAACCTATCACCTAGATGTAATAATATTTGATTATAGTCTGAAAATCCATCAAGGAAGGACATGGGTTCAGAAACAACTACCTTTTGGAGTATTTGTTCCATGGTTGGCAATGGAAAATTACCCTTTTGGCATGCTTTATTTAAATTTCTAAAATCAATACAGATTCTAATATCACCATTATTCTTCCTAACAGGTACCATGTTGGAAACCCAATTAGAATGCCTTATAGGAAAAATGATTATGGCTTTCAAAAGTTTGTTGAGTTCTGTTTTGATTTGACTTTCAAGATTTGGATGAATATTTCTTAACTTCTGTTGAACAGGCTTAACATCAGACAACATTGGAATTGTGTGTTGAATAACTGAAGTATCATAAGTTTTTAAGTCTTCATAATTCCAAGCAAAAACATTTTTATACCTATTCAGAAGTTTAATGAAAGCAGATCTTTCCTCTAGAGTTAAATTCAGTCCTAGATTAACGTTTTGAGGTTTAGAGTCAAAGCCAAGATTTACTAATTCAAATTTCAAAGTAGAAATTTGAAGTTTAGCATTAGTAACTTTCTTGAATCTGTATTTAATATCATATATATCCTCAAGTTTAACAACATATTTAGGAATAGGATTTTCATTACTTTTTGAAGTAATTTGCAGATCATGATCGTCTTCATCAATAATTTGTTCATCATAGGATTTTTGCGAAGTCAAGAAATTCAATATGTCCTCATCGTGGTATAATAATCTCTAGTTCATGATATCATCGGGAAAAGATGGGAAAAAAATAAATTCTACTGAAAATCTATCAGGACTGAAATCTTCAGCAGGGAGGAGTTTGGATGCAACATTAGCTAATAAATCAACTGATGTGTTTTGATTTCTAGGAATAGAAGAGATATTAAATGATAGAAATTGAGTGGTAAGGTATTGTACTAGGGTTTGATAATGTTTGAGATGTCCTGAAAGACAATGGATGGTATTCCTTACTTGTCTTATGACAATTTTGGAATCACCATATACTTACAAGTATTTTACATTTAACCCTATAGCTTTATAAAGCCCTTGAATCAAGGCTTCATATTCTTCAATATTGTTTGTACACTCAAATTATAATCTACATGATAGCATGGTTTTCTCTCCTTCTGGGTCAATTAGGATGCATCCTGCCCCTGATCCATCACTATATTTTGATCCATCAAAATATAATGACCAAAATAAAGACTTATCTATAGGTTTATCTACATATGTATCAGAAACATTAACTATTCTAGAAGAATCAGATTGCGAAAATTTTTCAATTTGAGAAACAAAAGTATTTACATAAAAGGGTGATTATGGTGCAGTGAAATTCCCAAGGAATGACTCAACAAAATAACCTCCAAGGATATTGTTGTTGAAAGCTACAGGTTCATTTGGTTGTTCAAATTCAGTTACAGTGTGCGTCATGTGTTTTTCTCGCTTGATTTTGATTTGATTTGGTTTCCCTTTGTAGGGAAGCCACATATGTGAATAATCAGTTGCGATATAACCATTAAGCTTTGTAGACCAATCCCTGCTTAAGAATAATCCATAGAATTCAGGAATATCTGCAATTATAATATCAATTCATTGGAAAATCCTAGGATCGGAAGCTAGTCTAATGGTAACTGAATTGATTTCTCCTACAACTTGAACTTTAGAGCGATCCAATTGTACAATGTGAACTGCAAACTTTTGTGGTTCAATATTCATTTTTGCATAGACTGAAGTAGGCATTATATTAGAGGATGCTCCGGAATCTATCAAACAATTATGCAAATTCTTGTTGTAGATTTCATAAGTCAACAGAAAAGGAGGTGTCTAAGAATTTGATCTTTCTCCAATAAGAACAGTATCTATGGCAACTACTTTTTCTGGTGGCTTACTAGTCCCTTTAGCTGCTTTGGCAACTACACCACTTGGTAGAGGAGCAATAGGTGTAGAATTTAATTCTTTTAATAACAGATTTTGTTGATGTTTAAGTTTGTTGAGTTCATGTAAAGAAATGTTCGCTCTAGTCTTTTTCATGTCTTAAAAAATGTTATAATCCATAGGATCTGATACCACCAAAGTTTTAGATGTTGATGTAGGAGGATTAGAAGATGATGGCTGATTCTATGTGGGTAAGGGAGAAGCTTTCTTTGCAGGATATTTTTCTTTGGTACTTAGAGTTGTAGTTTTATTCTTAGGAACAGATTGAACAGGTTTCGATGTAGATTTTCTCCTTGTACTTACAGGCATAGCTTCTTGTTCCATTTCAATGTCTGAGTTAGGGATAATGAAATCCCACATTCCATGTAATTTAGTTATTTCTTCTCTTTCTTCTTCTTCTTCTGATACTGGAGGAGTATCTTCTTCTTCTTCCTCTTCTGATTCTGCATTGGAGATTGAACTGGGAGGTTTATATTCAACTTGATTTCTCTTGAAATTTCTGAATGGTCTCTTTGTAGAAGTCTCTTCTACTTGCTTTTTAATCTCAACCATTTCATTAGACATGGTTTTAAGAAATTTCTGTAAGCCTTCCATGTCATATGGATCTCTTGGTGTCTTTTTCTTTGAATCATCCTTACAAGTGTCTTTCTTTGATTTTCTTTCCTCAATAGAATTTTTCTTATCTAGAGCAATCATTCATTTTTCAACCGAAATAGCTTATTTCATATTCTCAGCTAAAGTAGGTTTTGCAGCTCTATCTACAAAAATTGCTATGTTTGAGGGCAAAGCATTAATATACCATTCACTTCTAACCTGCTCACTAGGTTTAGATGTTGTAGGGATTTTATTCAAGAGTTTATTGAATCGAGAATTAAAATCTTTGATGGGTTCTTTCGGTTGTGTCTTTAAATTGGAGAGATCATTGATTAGGGTAGCTATTGATCTATCATCTCCATATTTGGTTAAAATTTTCTCTTCAAACATATCCCAACTTGTAATAGAATCTGAAGGTAAGGAAAAGTACCAGGATCCTGTTGTCCCTTGCAAAGTATAGGGGAATAACTTGAATACAACATCTTCATGCTCTACTGCATTCAAATTTATAGCAAGCATAAATTTATTGATGTGTTCTTCCGCTTGTATACCAATATCTGGACTAAATTTTGGCAGCCATTTTTTAGGATGATCAGGTAAATCATGTAAAGGTGCAGCCATATTTATAGCTCCCGGTATAGTCCATGGTCTCTGTGCCATTGTTGTGATGATGATCGAAGAACTAGAAGTGACAACTGGTGTATGAGTAGTAACAGTTGAAGTAATAGAAGAGACAATTGGTGTTTGGACAGATGTTTTTTGAGCAGATGATGATGATGAGACAACTAAATTTTTATGATCTGGGGCTTGGGAAACAGATGATTGAATTTGCGATGAAGAAATAATATTACTCTCTGTTTCCAATGGGGTTCTTCTTGTTTTAACTCTAATAGGTAAAGCAAATTCTTTTGGGGAAATCCCAAGTTTTTCACTTTGTCACCTAGTAGGAGGTCTGGAAGAAACAAATTGTGAGGTAACACTACCTTCAGATATTTCAGACTCTTCTAATGATAATGAGAATCCTTGAAGTTTGTGAACTAAAGCTTCAAATTTAGGAGACTCAGGAGGTGGATTATCTGATTAAATTGATACTTTGGTAGTGGGTGTTTGAATACTCTTATCAATTTCTTCTATGGTGATTTGAGATGTGGAAGAAATTGAAGATGATGAGGGTGAGTTGCTCTTAGAATGGCCTATATATTTGTATTTATCTGCCATTCATAGCTTAGGCCATCCTTCTAGCGCCAAAAATTTTGAAGCCTAAAAAATCGTTGCTTCAAACATTGGGGGATAACCACCCTGTCGGGACCTTAGGAAAGCTCCTTTTTCGTTTGCTGTGGTGGCTCCGACTGGATTGATAGGACAAGTTTCCTAATAACCTAAATGGGTTGGTGATGGAATGATTGGATGAATGGAAAATTGGACTAAATGACTGAAATAAAATATCTAATATAATCTATAACTGATAAATAATTTTAAAACTAACCCGGGTATCAAATATGAATACAACTTTAAAATTGTTTCAATTAAATCAATAACCATGAAAATGTATTATAATTTAATTGAAATATGCAGTATCAAATAATGATAAATATGTTTAAGAAATTAAACAGAGTTATAATAGCACATTTTACTCATCATTTTATATATCATTTGCATATACTGTAAAAAATAAATATTTCTACACACTCAGAAATGATATGTATAAAGAAATATTATAAAACAAGTACATATAAATGATAGAAAATTTTAAAGAGAATATCTCATAACATAAGAAAATTAACAGTGAATAGATAGAAATACCATATCCATCTTGATGCTTTTCGATGCAATTCGATATCCAAATCTAGTAACTTCAATGTAAAATAGACTCCAAGATACAGAAATGCAATTCTTAAAGGAAATTTTCCATAGAACCACCAGATTTGATCCTTTATAAAAATATAAGAGTCAATGGAGTACAGAAATGTAATCTCCAAGTCAAAATATTACAAATTCAGGACCCTTTTCTAAATGCATGAAAGCGGTTTAAATAGGTACTTAATAAAACAAAATAACTAAAACTATTCGTACAATCTATCCAATTGGAAATCTAAAAACAAATTTGAAATGTTGAAGCGAAACTGATTCATTGATTATCTCTTGTATTTAATGTGCCCATATGGAAAATTTTGAGCATATCTTTCACTTCTGTTGGATGACTTAGCCTTGAATGTAGCTTCCCAGTATACGTAGCATCAGAGAATTCAAGAATGATACACTGAGTGGCATTTGAAATGAATTTGATTGCCATTTGTTAACTGTGTGGCTTGATCAGATAAGTCCACATAATATCCCATGAAATTCCTTGAAGCTTGCTAATCTGTTGATTTTTATTGATTATCTCTTCTTTCCACCTGTAATCAGCTTCTTTTACTTTTGGTAATTTTCTTGGGGTACAATCTGAGATCAAATTAATGGCATACAAGCTATCATTAACTAGTTGTGTAATATTATTCATCATACTTTTAGATCTTGATATGGCTCTTTCTAATTTCAATAACTGTTTTTCCCATTCCGCAAATAAAATTTCCTTGTGTCTTTCCTCAATTCTGGGAAGACTAGCTTTTCTTCCCTGCTCTGTATCCTGCCATGAAAGGAACTCAGAAATTTTATCATCAGCATCATCAATTTCTTGCCTGAGAGTGACTGCTTCATCTATCAAATATGATTTTATTTCGCACAAAGGCTTAGCCTGTGTCAATTTCAGACAAAACCCATTCAACTGCTGAGATAGCAGTTTGTTTGTTTCAAGGGATTCATTTTTTAATTGCTCTAATTTAGGATAATCCTTGAACTTGTCCAATGCTGATCGGAATATTTTTCTCTTGTTCAATATTTGTATTTTTCTCACCTTGCAGAAGATTTTGTAGCTTTTATACCTCTTGACTCAACTGCTAATGTTTTTTCAAGGCTTGTTCATCAATTTTATTCTTTTCAATGCTAAGCTGCTTTTCTAGCTGTTTAGATTTGAGCTCCTGATATTTCAATTGTTTTTCCAGCTTAACAAGCTTTTGCTAATGCTCTGTGGCCTATTATTACAACACAATTATCTGTAAGTATTTTTTTTTCATCAATTGGAAGACTTCAGAAGCTTTTTCTATAGTTGCAGCACTATAAGCACCTGCATATTGAGATAATTTAGTGAGATCCTCAGATGGATTCACCTAAGAATCTTTATAAAAAATATTCATAAACTCCACCTGTGATGTTGAAAGTTTATCTTGATCAGTTCTTCTCCTCTTCCTTTGCTTTCTCACAACAGCCCTATGTTTGGGACTGTATAATATGTCTAGAGGAGGAATTTCCTCTACTTTCAACATAATTTCACCTGTAGGATTTTCGGGAATGACTTCTATATCCTGATCTTCCATATCTTTAACTTGGGGATTATTTTGCAATCCTATTTGTTGGGAAAATTGATTATATTGGCTCAAAAAATGGGAAGAAACGATAATTTCAGCAGATTCTACTACTTTATCAGTAGTTTTCTCTCTTCCAAGTTGTAAATTTGGATTATTGTTCATATCTTGTGTTATTGCTTGTATAATAGCTTCATTTCATATGTCCTCCTTTTTATTATTCACATTGGTCTCATTACCTTTTCTTTTATTTTCTGTATGAGCTGTAGACTATTGATTAGTATGTACATCAAGTTTAGAAGTTGTTTCTTTCTTCTCAGTCTCATCTTTGTTGTTAATGTCTTCTTTCTGCATAACAGGATTAGTTCCTGTTACTTCTTTCTGTGTTTGTATAATGACCTTGCTGGTAGATGTTTCTGTTACTTCTTTACCAGGTGTATCCTCTTTTCCTTTCTGCTGTGACTCAGCCTCTTGCATAGGAACTCTTAATTGATCCAGAGGAGCTTTGAGTAATCTCTGGCTTCTAAATAACATAAAATTATTCATCTCTTCAGTCTGGAATTTGGACTTGGCCAAATTATAAACTTGTGAAAAATTATCTACAGAAACAAACAAATGTTCAAACTCATCTGGTTCGTGTTCAAATCGAGCAATTGAAACTGAAGTGGAAAAATCAAAAGCCACCTTCTTTGGATCATATTGCCTTCTCGGGACTGTTGAAAGCTTGAGATTGGTTATCTTGCTAACTTCTTTCTCAGCATGAAAAAAATCATTAACAGTATAATCTCCACAATTAAAAGGAAAAGTAGGCCACATTAGCTTCTTGTTATTCTTCAAAGACCTGGACATGCCTTCTACTGTTAGCTGATATGAAATTTCTTGTGCTAACAATTTATCTGGAACATACAGAGGAAGAATGTGGGGTTCTACGATACTCCCGAAAACTCTGATATACGTGAATCTTTCCTCTCCGAACTAATCCCCAATTGAGGATAAATCAACTTTAGCCTTTTTAGAAAGTCTAGGAGGGAATCGGTTGAAAATGGTTTGAAAAACAGGGATAAGGAAATCGTGATAGATTCTATAAACATGGTTTTTGAAATGAATTTTCCACAGGAATTTGTGATATATATGAATAGGGGTAGGGTCTTTAGGGGTCCATTTCCATCCTAACATGGGAAATTCAAAAGTGAAGCATAGGGCATCTATAATATAGGCACAAAAGTAAAAAGTAGTATTTCCTGTGTTTTTCTCCTTCCTATACTCAAGAATCCTATTGGCTATATTATCAGAAAGAATGACAGCCCAGTCCATTATTTCAGAATTTACAGCAGAATGGATTAAAGGTACCATTTTTATAGAGAACCTAGATGAATTTTCATTTTCAAATAATCTGCACATCATTGTTGTGGCGTAACAGTATGGAGGTGAAAGGGATTCCACTGAGTACATACCTGATGCCTTGTTTTTGTGCTTTTCAGGAGCCCTTCTCCATTCTCTAATCGGCTCTGACTGATTTTCATTATTCGCAGCAAATTCTTTGATGAAGGATTTGTTGTAGATTTTCTACAGGTCCGGAAGGTGGTAAATTTCTTTAATTTCCTCTACTTTAAATGACCTAAATGTTGCTCTAGAAGCTGAAAAAAACATCCTATTATGAATGGCCACATTGTCACTCACCCACCGAATCACATCATAGTATGGGAAAATGTTTTCCCGAGCTGCAATTCGGTGTAGGAACAAATTCGCAGGTGCTTGAAGATAATTTTCTGAATCATATTTTGAATCATCCTTGCCAGTGACTGTTGCCTTCGCCACAGTAACCTTAGGCTTTTCCCTTTCAATGAGGTTATATACCTCTTCCCAGGATATTTTTCCAAGACCTTGGCATGACGTGTCTATAACCATCTTAATTTTAGTTGGTTTCTCTTTAGGTACGATGGTGAAAATAGGGGCTTTTGCAGCGAAAAAAACTTTTGCTTTCCTGGATCTCTTTGACATTTTGGTATCCGATAACATTTCCCTCACTCTGCAAATGAAAGGGTTGGGTGTTCTTTCATTTTGCAATGGAGGAAAACCTTTCAGAAGCGATAGAAAGAGAATAATGAAGACAGCTATATGAAAGATATATTCATTGATTTATATTTATTAATCTCCGTATTAAACTTAAATGGTCTCTTTAGAAGTCACACTCAATGCATTTGAAATAGAATCAATAATCATTATTTGTTTGATTTTCTATTAATAACAAACGTACAATTGGATATCGGCGTTTTTTGAATTGAAAACATAAAACTTTCCCTTTGAATCATGCGATTGCAATGAATAAATAACATATGCGCAAATGTAAAATATGAAGCTTAAGTATTAATCGCATCGGAAATTTTCAAAAGGGATAACAAATAGATTTCGTGATTTTCTCCGATTTCCGATTGCAATGATATATATCGCGACAACTCTTTTTTAAAAAGAAATAAGTTATAAACAATGTTAGCTGATTTTGTGATTGCGATTACAGTGGGGCTCATCGCATCGGAGATTATAATATCATTAGTGAATATCGCTTGTTTCTCCGAAATGCGATTGCGATTGATCGCTTCGCATTGGAGTTGCGTCATTGATAAAATAAAGAGATTGCATTTGTGATTTGCGATTTTGTGATTTTCGATGGCGGTGGGGCCCATCACATCGAATTTTTATAAAACAAGTGCATTCTATACTGCTTTTCCGAACTGCGATTGCGATCAATTGGATCACATCGAAACAAATATGAAAGTTTAAAACCTTTGCGATTTGTGATTGAGATTGGTTCAATAGCATCGGAGTTTTTTGAAGAAAAAAAAATATACAACTTAAGATATCTCCGATTTGCGACTACGATTACTGTACGTCGAAATTTTTCCATTTAAATACTTTTATGTGATAAAGTCCTTATATTCCATCGGATTGGAAATTCTTTCAATGTTGCATTTGTTTATACAAACTTATTAATAAAGATATGCAATATGTCTTTCTAACAATGAACCCTTATTTCTAATACAAAAATGATCGAATTGCTTCTAAATCTTTTATTTCTATCTAAAAAGAAAGATAAAAAGGGGACCTATTTCTAAATGAAATTTATTTCTAAAAATTTTAGAAATGGGGAGGATTTTTGTATAGTACAACACCAGGTCATTGGGAATGGTGCCCAAATTGACCTATAGCAACTGCCCCCTAAAGCATGACATCCAAATAATAAGAACATTTGATTGATATTCTTTACACTATGATGAGTCTAGAAACGAAGTGTAGTGGTCACCTGCATCAATATTACAATACATTACATCATGATATATCCTCTTTTGATCATAATTTCTGAGGGTAGGCATTCCCATATTCAACACATAAAACAATCTAATAACATGTACATAATTCAGAAAGTCATCTTCATTGGAATGTTGCCCAGATGCAGACATGCCTACAGATATAGGCCCATGTTTGGATGACAATATGTATGTAAGGTCACCGTACAGATGATGTGTACAAAAATCCTGAAATCATAGCCCAGATGGCTGAAACTAGATCCGGGGTCTTCTTATCTCGTTCACTCGATCACTCAGGTACAAGTCTAGCCATGCGAATATATGATTTGTAGTCGAGCATGGAAAGACATCAATTTATTACCAACCAATGATGTGTGTTGTTAACACACGTGAGAGAACCACTATTAATGTCAACAGATCTCAAGGTACTGCAGTACATTTCGTAAGACGTGAATAGATGATTTGATGTCGAACGCCAAAAAAATCTTTTGGCCAAAGGTCTGGAAGCGAGGATCTTGTCAATGCCATAACAAGCCTCATGGTACTGGAATATGATGTTTCTAAGTGAACTTCCTAGATATTGATTTGTTGTTGACAGGAAGTCACCTTATTGAAAAATTGGAGTTACTTTATTTCGAAGACAAGGGTATGACTTGATATAGAAATTTTTAGGGATGATGGCCATGAGAATGAAGGTTTACGAGTATTGCAGAAGTATGAGCTTTAAATCACTGGATGAATTCTCTTGAACATATTGGCGACACTATGATGAGTTGGCAGCATTGACCCAAAACCGAAGTGAAGGTATGATGAACCATAGGTGTGAATGAACTGTCAAGATGATTACCCAACCCAAACAGTCACAGACATGGAGTGAAAGAAGTGTCATGTTTAAGAGAAACTTGCTACCAAAAAGAAACTTTGCTCACTTTTCCCAAATTTTCCCTGGTCATTTGTCGACCAAGACCTCTTTATTTTTTAACAAGCTTGAGGAGGATAACATTTTCTTGATCTATAATTCAACCCTTCAGACGAATAAAGTATCACTATTTAATAATTTAATGAGTCTAGCGATGAATGAAAATCGATTCTTGCCATGATTGATAAGATCATCGCTATTTTATGTTTTAAAGAGCTTAACAACAGTGATAGCCCGGTCCTTTTTCATATTTAGAGAGTCTGGAAAAGAAGACGAAATAGAACTCCAAAAGTAATTTTTCGTAAATTTTTCACTCAGATCTGAAAAAGTGAAATATAATATTTGAGAGAACCTCTTTGGTCATGTTTAACCAAGGTATTCGTTTTTCGTAAATAATCTATTTCAGTCCGGAAAAGGGTTAAACTTATACTGAGTAGATATCAATTCATTTATTTTAGCGAGCTCGAAAAGACAAGTGCTCGGCAATATTTTCACATTATCGGAGTCTGAAAAGAGCTGAAAGAAGACTCCAGGGGTTCCTTTTTTGTTGTTATCAAAGCTCGAAAAATAGATAAAAGTGCGCTTCAAATCCTTTTTTGTTTTTAACAAAGCTCGAAAAATAAGGAGAAAAAGTATGCTTTGTGGTCAAGTCATTCTTTGAATAAATCTGCACGACTAATCTGTTCATCAGTTGTATTTCCTATTAAGAACAACAACAAATGGATTAAAAATACCTGTTTCATGATAAAAACATAATAAAAATATAGTCATAGTAATAAATTTAACTTGAAACTAATTAAATGACTATTTAAAAGTAGTTTCACTATTCATTTTTACAATTCCATAGTTACCATTTGTATTTTGGGGCTCTGAACCTAATTTTTCTCCCGAACTTTAGCTATTGATTGCGTGCAACTGGTAAGAATGTTTTGAATGCCCCCTACAAGAGCACATGTCAAATTCCCCCTGCAAGATTAGGTTCCCCCCAAGATTCATTTAATTCATCTAAGTAGATTACTGGTTACTAATAGTTGGATGGAGTGAAGGTACATTTACGAGATCAGATGGAAGACTCGTCGTAATTAGAAGAGGATTTGTTTCATTTTTTAACAAGCTTGACATAGGAAAAGAACTATGCACATGACCTGTTTCATTTTTTAACGAGGTTGACACAATAAAATAACTTTCCTCAAAGGCACTTGTTTCATTTTTTAACGAGGTTGACACAATAAAAAATAACTATCCTCATAAGTATTTGTTTCATTTTTTAACGAGGTAGACACAAGAAAAAATAACTATCCTCATAACTATGTTTCATTTTTTAACAAGGTTGACACATAAAAAGAACCATCCTCATAGTGCAGTTGGACTAGTGAGTGTGTGCTGGAAAGGACGTAGTCTAATAGAGTCATCATTTAAGGAGTTTGATGAATACCACAAATGATAAGTTATAACATGCGTTGACGGGTCTTCTCCAGGGTGTTCATTGAATTTAGGAATGTTTGAGGGTAACATATGTGGTATCACCCGCCACTAAAGAGAGGAACAAAATAGGATTCTAGATGATGACATGGGTGAAGTCAATGGACAAAACATCGAAAATGAAGAAACAAGAGATGTTGTCGTAGCTGAAATAGATTTTTCAGTTTGGGATGTTATCTCAGCCATGGTCAAAAGACCCAATGTATACCCTATAGGATCTACGAGAACTCAATGTGAAACAGGATCAAAAAAAGTATAGGAAGGTGATTGAGGAAAATATTCTTACAGGTAAAGCTCCTACCAAAAATGTGTTGGAGTTAAAGGTGTCTCATCTTGTGTTATTTATTCAATCAAAATCAAACTAGGTGGAATGACTTCGTCGTCAGGCCCAAAGTATATTTCAGGTGGTTGACTGCGCGATATGGGAGACTCAATGGCTACAATATATTGTGGAGTGACCAAAACAGAAACAACTTTCGGTTGTTCAACTTCGGGATCAAGATTTTCTCCACTTAGGGAATATACCAATAGAAATATAAGGGGATGATAGACCCTATTTCATTGGTCCTGGGGATGATGTCTAGTTTTACCAATAACAGTTTCCCCTTAAAGCACAATGGGATCTGGATCAGCTTCCAGTTGAACAATGTTGAGTTTGGGAGATATGGTCTCAGATATTGAATGGATTGTGACCATGGGTAGTTGTGAAGACTCAGTTTCAACAAAAATAGACGAACCAGGATGTGTGGAAACAATTTGAGCTAACTCCGGTTTAAAAGATGATGTTTTTCCAGAGGTACGAATTGTACTTGATTCGACAGATCATGATCGCCTTCGCCTACCAGAAGTAACTTCTGGTGGTAAAGGTGGTTTTAAAGCTAATATATGCGAACGACGGGGGATAGGATTTTTTTCTTCCACGATTACTGATTTATTTTATCGAAAAAATAAATAAACAAAAAGAGGGAAATGCTAGGCAAAATGGTTTACCAAGAAACTGTGAACTGCAGAATACCTCCTGGCAAACCAACAAGTACGGGAAGGTAATCTCCCCGAATGTTGTGTTCGGTGTATCACAATTTCAAGGCGGCCGAATCAATTCACTATGGATGGATAACACCTAAAATTTTTCCTCCCAAATATACCCGAAGGTACGTGGAGGCCCAAGTCCGTATTAGCGCTATCTAATGTGAAACTGCACAATGAGAGCACCCTTTTATACTTATCGTACTGTAAAACCTCCCGATATACCCGAAAGTACGTGGACGAGCTACGATATACTTACATACATGGAGTGAGGTATCACACTCGGAATGTATCGCAGACAAGTTAACGACAGCTGCTATGTTTTATGATGCCAGAACATGTCTCTAGCCTAGACCTTCTAAATTTTATTGTTATGGTTCCAATCCATTGTTAAGTAAATTGAGATTAATTTTATGTTGATCTCGCTTAACAATTTTCCTTTCAAAGGTTCACCGCGATGATGTGTATGATATTCCTAAAATTAAAGCTAATAATGATAAAAAAACTTTCACTTTTAGATTTTTCAATGAAGAACCTAGATACTAAGGGAAGAGAGAAAATAATTTGTGAGAAAACAAATCAATGAACAAAAAAAAATCAATGAGCACAAACTAAATGCGGATTTCCTAATGTTCCTTTTGCGAAACACACAAAAATCCTAGATGCAAATGCAATTTTTTCTTTTCAGTTTCCTTAATGTTATGAATTCAGAAAAGAAACTAGGTGCACTAGATCAATAATTCAAATGCTTTTTACTTTCGATAAACGAAGAATACAAAAAACAATTTCTCTTTTCAAGGAAAATGAGGATTTCAACAATAATTTCTCTTATAAAGGAAATGAAGATTTTATGACAATTTCCTATTTCGAAAGCAAATGATTCTTAATGCGACCATAAAAGGTACTTTGAAATCAACTTGTCAATGATAAAAAAAAAACTTTGTTTAAACAAACATTGAACAAATTTTCAGCCAAAGGAAGAAGAAGTATATATATTCATTGGTCAATTGAGCATCAAAATTTTCATAACACAGCAACAAACAAAACTGAAGAAAGTTGCAAAGGAAAATTCAAGGGAATTTCGGCACTTTCAGGAGTCAATGCAGTCTCCAAGGGGAGACAGTGCTCTGCAATGCAGGCTAGGAAGGGAGACAGTGCTCTGCAAAGCACTATGTCTAGCCTAAGGGTGCGTTGGGCGCAATATACAAAGAAAAATACTACTATTTAACTTATTGTCTTTGCAAATTAAGCTCTGAAAAAGTTTAATATTTATGTGTAACAACTACTGGGTGGATAAACAAAGCAAATCAGAGGCTTAAACACCTAGAACTAAGAGAAATTCTCCCCAGTGGAGTCGCCAATTTGTTGGACCAAAATTGTGAATTATGGATAAATCACGCTTCCCTAGATAGGTGCTAGTCTAGAACAACAGGTGAAAGAATATACGACTATTTTTCCTAACTCAAAATAGATACACAGAGATGATTGGAGGCTTACTTGTTCAGTCGCTTCCAAATGGCTCCTTCTGTCGCTTTTGTTGCAGCTTCAAATTCAAGCGGTTTGTGAGCTGAATGCTTCCTGCAAGAAATAACATTGAAACAAAAGAAGATGCAATAATATAGATATATATTCAATCTAGTTAGCTAAATCAGTAAAGCATAAACCATACAAATCAACTAAGATCTTGCAATATGGAAAATCAAAGCCAATATAGATGCATATAGGGAAAAATAAGCAGTACTCTTTATTGATGATAGAAGGAGAGGTTACAACCTAGTGACTGATTTGAAGTGACCTTCTAGCAACGTTCCCAAAGCTCATCATAGTATAAATCTCTCCAGCAGCAGCTTCAAAAATCTACCTCTCAATTGAAAAAATTCTAGCATTTCTCTACTCAAATTCTTCATTCTCAAGCACTTAGATCTGTGCTCAATTTATAGATCAACTGTAGGCTGTTTTGAAATCAATGACTTTTCAATAATAAGAAAGACATGTTTCCAGTCATGTAGATGTCAAATGGACACTTGGATCTGAAGCTTGACACATGTGAACTCTTCTAGAAGGCACTGGCCAAGTGGAGATTTTGGAACAATGAGAATTTCGCTCCCAATGTGACCAACGCACTTGTGAATGTCAGGAAGTTCTTTGCACAACAGCCTTGCATGGGGCTACCTGCATATGCAACATACTTAGGCCTCTTAGAGCCTATGTTGGTGAGCTCTCATATGCTATATAATAAGCTTCAAACCATGGAAACCTTTGCTTGATAAAAGTCTTACTTGATTTGTCTTGTTTCTTGTCTTAGGGCTTGTAGCAACTGAAATGATAGGGAATGATAGAACCTTGATCATTGGTCCTGGAGATGATGTCCAGTTAACCAGGTCATTGGGAATGGTTCTAAAATTGACCTATAAAAATACTACTTCCACAAATTCATTCCCCGGTGGTGTTTCAATTCTCCTTATTTTCCTCTGTTTTCTCACTACAGCCTTATGAAGAGGGCTATAGAATACATCTAGTGGGGGAATATCGGTCACCTTGAGAATAATATCATCAGTCAGATCTGTAGGAATTATTTCTGTTTCTTGGGAGATTATCTCAGGAGTTTCAACGATTTTCTTTGTTGAAATTGTTTGTTGCTAAGGAGTCTGGAATTCTGTATTATTCTAAGATGATGATGCCTCTGGAGAATTTGTGAGTGTATTGCTGAATGAAGTACAGATTTTGTATAATTCAATTTGATTTTGTGAATTTAATTGTTCTGCCCTGATTTCTTGAATAGATTTAATCGTATCACTGGTAATCAAAACATCCTGTGGAATCCGTCTGAGTCTCTGTTCTCTAAATTCATTGAATCTCTATATTTCTCTGGATTCAGGTTCAATTTGACAAAATTCAGGATTTCTTCAAAAGTCCTGATAGACTGTAAAATATCTTCAAATATGTCATCAGTGTGCACAATAGGTTTGAGTTTGATTGACAAAGTAATTTTTTTAGCAACCTTTTTTGGGTCAAATTGTCTGGAGGGTAAAATGGGGAGCTTTAACAACTCAATCTTCTGACATTATTTCAATGCGTGATTGAAATTACTGAGTGTAAATGAACCACATGAAATTGGAAAAATTGGCCACAAAGACTTTTTAATGTCTTTCAATGCTTTAGTGATTCCATACCAATTGTTTGGTAAGCAATTTCCCTTGCCATCAACTTGTCTGAAACATATAATGGAAGAATATGCGGGGGAGCAGAGCTTCCAAAATCTCTAATATAGGAAAATTATTCTTCAATAAAACACCTGCCTATCATTTGAAGGTCCATAAGGGCTTCCTAGTGAACCTAGGGCTCACTGTGTCATACATATATTGATGTAATGGTAGTACAACACCATAGCACAACCTATAAAAATGTGGTGCATAATTATGTTCCCATATCTCTTTATGACTCAAATGTATCAGGGTAGGGTCTTCAAAGGTCCATTTCCACCCCATAACTGGAAAGTTGGTAGAAAAAAAATATAGCATCAAAAATGTATGCACTCATATAGAATTGGGGAACATATTTGGAGGAATAATTTATGGTTTGGCGATATTCATTAATTTCCTTGACTAGATTATCTGAAAGGATAGTCGCCCATTTCATTATGAGGGAGTTAACAGAGGAGTCAGTTAGGGGAATCCAATTTATGGAGAACTTGGTATTATCAGGTAAACCATATAATCTAGATAATGTTACTACTGCAAAGTGGTAAGGGTTTTCTAATGAAGTGATAGGATACATACCAATTTTTTCATATTTGAATTTGTTGTCTAATTTCCTCCAACCTTGAATTTCCTTGAACAGGTCTTGGTTCTTCTCAGCAAAATTTGCAACAAATTGACTGTTGTAGGTATATTGAGGGTTGGGAAACTTATACCTTCTTCAGATCTTCAGGTCTGAAAGAACCTAGAATCTCATCCTTATAGGTCCTTAACTGTCTTTCTTTGATTATTGATTTATCAAGCACCCATATAAGCATGTCAGTATATGGAAGAAGAGTAGCTCTCGCTGCTATCCTATGGAGGAAAGAGCATGCAATATATGTGAATTGCAAGTCTGAAGGTGTTACATCATCGACAGTCGCCGTGACTTCCACTACTTCTAGCTCTTCATCTTCAAGTATAGTGTAAAAAACTTTCCATTTAGTAGCTCCCCCAGCAGCAGTGTAGATAGTATCAGAGACTATAGGTGCCATTCCTGTTTGTTCGAATTCTGCAATAACATGTTTGTCGTGCTTCTGAATAACTTTGTGGATGGACATATATTTGAAAGTAAATCCCTAGTAAAGACAGAGTAAATGATCAAATGATGGAAGATCTATTGAAATGATTTGTTTTGAAAGGAAAAATCAGTAAAACAACTATATCATTAATTAATCATGTCGCATCCATAATTGTTTACATCGGGATGATAAAACATGATTTATTTTGCGTAAAAACTTCTATTAAAACCTGTCAAATCAATCACATCGCGTCCTTTGAACCTGTCTTAGTGATGTGTATTGCCTTCTGTTTATGCGATATGCGATTTCACGAAATCGCAATATCGCAATATCGCAATATCATTAAGGATTGCATAAGGTTTGGTAGTGTAAATGTGCGATATGTGATTTATTATGCCGCTTGCGAAATTTCACTTCGGCAATCGCAAAATCGGGATTTCGTTGATCTATTTTTTTAACTTAAGAAAATATTTGTGCGATATTGTGATTTGCGATAGAGATGTTTTTATTTAAGAAGCTTTGATGTTTTTTGGAGTTTGATTTTAATAAAGAGACAAAAATACTTTAAAAAAGGGTCCCTATTTTTATTTATCAAAGGTCTAAATAACTAGTTAAAAAAATAAAAATGGGGGGGTTGTTGCATAACACAACAATTGGTGATTCACTTAGGAGAACCAGATATCTCTGATTGATTTATTTTGACATTTCTAAAATTTCAAAATAAGGAAAAGATATATGAATAAAAATAATATGATTCATGAATTAAACAATATTTTTTCAGAATATAATCTATTTACCTATCTTATTTCTTCTAAATTAACTCCTTCAGTAATAACATATAGGTACCTATATCCGTCAGTACTTAGCTTCAAAAATATAAAGTAGGTTTTCTCTAAAAATTGGTTTCATAGATTTTTACTCATTTATCACAGATAGAGCCACTGTTGCCAGTGTGCATTTATAACCTCGACAAGGTTACCTTTTAACCAATAATGATTCATGGTCCCATTCGAATTTGATTTCTTATTTTTAAAAATATATTTGTGACATATCATTAACTTTCTTTTTTCTTGATACATTTTCAAAATCATTGTCGAGGTTTGGTCGCCTGATAATGACAATGTCATTCACTGATAGTAATTTAGACTGAACAAGTTGGCTCGTGATGAGACCCCTTGTCTATTGATTTTTTTATAATAATATAGCTATTACCCTGTTATAGTATGCAGTTTTGGTAATATCAGTCTACATTATTTCTCTATGATCATGATAAACAAGCTCGTGATGAGAATAATTTTCTTTTGAATCTGTTCATTGTAAATATTTTTTTTTTTTTTTTTTTTTTTAATATTTCTAAAGAAGAAATTTTACCAGATGGGATGAATCATTAGCTTGTTTAAGAGTTATGGATGATAATTTTAGAGTTGGTAGATACTTTTTTGTAGATAATCCTTGCGAAGTTAAAAAATTCCTTTTCTGAATGATACATAATAACTATTTTATGATATCTAGAGTCTTTTTTGGAAATAAAATGCCTTCAGTAATTTCAATTTATCTAAAAAAATAAAGTTTATTATTTTCTCATAATTATAGTCATCTTTCTCTTTACTTATTTATAGAAGCAAAAGATCAAAATAATTTATCAGAAATTTTGTAGATTTCAATGAACCAATGATGATGCTATTTACAAATTTTATTTTCCTAAAGCAAAAATAAAATTTAAAAGCTTGGTTTTTCTAAGAGAAATATTTTTTGAGAATTTGACCATTTACAGGTAAGGAATATTTTCTACCTGATAAGTCTTGCAGCAAAAAGATAGATAAGCCTATTTTTTCGATGATTTAAAATGGACCAAGCCATAATCTTTGGAATTTGGTATGCTTACCTATTTCCTCATGTGCCTTATCCTATCTTAAAACAAGATTTCCTAATTCAAATTTTTTTGAACTGGTGGATGATGTGTCAAATGAGTTTTTCACTATTTTTTGATGATGAGCATGTATAGCCTTAGCTTTTTCTCTTTGTTCTTCCATTTTAAGAATTTTATCTTGTCTAAGTTGAGGGGAAGATGAAGGATTTTCATCGATAAACTGTACTAAAGTCAATGATGGTATTGTTATGTTTGTGGGTAGAACTCTTTCTTTCCCATAAAATAACATAAATGGAGAAGTACCTATTGATTCTTTTTGAGTGATTCTATCTGCCCAAAGAGAGAATAATAGTGCGCCTTTGTGCCAATTTTTATGATTTTGTTCTACAGTTCGTTTGATGATTCTTATGAGGTTTTTATTTGTTGATTCAACTAATCCGTTACCTTGTGGATAATAATTAGATGAGTATTTTAATTTAAGACCTATTTTCAAAGAGAATTCTATCATGTCATTTCCAGAAAAGTAAGATGCATTATCAAATATCAAAGATGATGGGAGACCGAACCTGGTGATTATAAACTGATCAATAAAATTTGTAATAATTTGTGTATTAACCACATTTAATGGGATAAATTCTACCCATTTTGTGAAATAATCTGTCATAGTTAGAATATACCTGTGCTGTCTTGAAGAGTTAGGATTTATTTCACCTATAATATATAACCCCCACTGTTCAAATTGTCGTTGGATATTTACTGGTTGTAATGGGAATGATGCTTTTCTCTCTCTTCCTGCTGCAGTTTGACATAATTTGCATTTTCTTCCGTATTCATGTGCATATTTGAATAGAGTTGGCCAATAATAGCTAGCATGTAATATTTTATGAGCTGTGGTGTCTCCTTTGAAATGACCTCCAGTTGGTCCATCATGTAATTCCTGCATTACTTTTTCAACTTCAGTTTTTTCTAAACATCTTAATAATTCAAAATCATAATTTCTTGTAAATAACACATCGTTTATGAGTTGATATTGATTTTCTTTAAGTCTCAAAGCACTCTTTGCTATGTAATTGAGATATAATGGAGCATATCCATTTTTCAAGAAACATTTTAGATCAACATAGTGTGACTGAGAATCGTTTAGCCTTACGTCAGACAGTTTTATTTCATTTGATTGATCTTCTTCTGTTGATGTATGATAAGCTCCAGTTAACATCCTACAAATACCTTGTCCTTTAAAAATTTTAGCAAGGTGTATCTCTACATCATATTCTTGAAGTGTGGTAACCCAATTTTCTCTCTTCTCTCCTACTTCTCATTGGATTAATAATTTCCTTACTTCTAAGTAAGGTATTATTATTTTAGTATGTTTCTTTAGGAGAACGGGTATAAAATGTTTCAAAGCTTTGAGTACAACATAACCTTATTTTTCCATAGTTGAATAATTCAACTCAGCACCTTGTAGATTATAACTAAAAAATGCAATTGGTGCTTCAATGTTTTGATTATTTAACTGTGTTAGAACTACTGCATATGATGTGTCGGAAGAAAACGTGTATAATATAAATGATTTAAGAAAATCAAGATTTTTTAAAGAGGGGGCTTCTATGATGGCTTTCTTAATCAACTCAAAAGAATTTCTCTTATTTTTCTCATTTGAAGATTGAATTTTTCTTGATCATTGATTGCAGGGGTAAAATGATTAGGGAAAAATCGGGAACAAATCTGTTTACAAAATTAATTTGTCCTAAAAATGATTGCATTGTTTTTTAATTATGTGGTAAAGGGATTTTTTTATATTTTCTAGAATTCTATTAGGGTCAATGTGGATTCCATTTTTGGAAATGATGAATCCTAATAATTTACCTTCTGATAAGGCGAAATAACATTTTTTTGGATTCAAGGAAATACCAAATTTTCTACATCTTTTAAAAATGTGTTTTAGGTGATTAGCATGATTGTTTCTATGCTTGGAGTAAAAAACGATGTCATTTAAGTATATAAACAACTGAGCTATTGATTAGTCCTCTGAAAGCTATATTCATAGCACGTTGAAATGTAGCACCAACATTAATGAACCCAAAGGGAATTTTTTGATATGCGTATGTTCCCCATTTTGTCTTGAATGTTGTCTTTAATCTATCATCTGGATGTACCATAATCTGATTATATCCTGAACATCCATCGAGGAAAGACATTAATTCAGATCCTACAACTTCCTGTGATATCTGTTCCATAGTAGGCAAGGTAAAATTATCTTTTTGGCAAGATTTATTCAAATTTCTAAAGTCTATGCAAATCCTAATGTCTCCATTCTTCTTCCTAACTGGAACCATGTTTGACACCCATTTCGAATGCCTAACAAGAAAAATGACTTTGGCTTTGAGCATTTTATTTAACTCAAATTTAATTTGACTTTCTATATTTCGGTGAATTTTTCTAAGTTTTTGTAGCACAGGATTATCATCTGAGGTCATAGGTATGGTGTGTTGAATTATGGAAGTATCATATGTTTTAAGATCTAAATAATCCCATGCAAAGATATCTTTATATTTTTTTAATAACTTAATGAATGAAATCCTTTCTTTAGGTTCTAATCCAAAACCTAAGTTGATATTCTAAGGTTTTTCCACTCTACCAAAATTAATCAATTCAACTTTTAAAGTAGAACTTTGTGTTTTTGAATTGGTAGTCTTCTTAAACCTATCTTTAAAATCATAGAGATCTTCCATTTTGACTACAGATTTAGGAATTGGATTTGAATTTTGTTTATCTTCAATCTGTGAATCATGTTGATTTTCATCTATAATTTGACCTTCATACGCTTTGTCTGATGTAAGAAAGTCTAGTATATTTGTGTCACTGTTAAAGACTCTCCAACTTGTTATATTGTTAGGAATGGAGGGCCTAAAAATTAACTCAATTGAAAATCTATCTGGGCTAAATTTCTTAGATGGTATAATTCTAGATGCTACATTAGTAAGTAAATCAGCACTTGCATTTTGTAATCTAGGAATTGTGGAGATATTAAATGCAATAAAATGAGAAGTAAGATTCTGAGCTAAGTTTGATAATGTTTTAAATGTCCAAAAATACAATGAATTGTATTTCTGACTTGTCTAACAATTATTTTAGAATCTCCATATACTTGCAAATATTTAACATTCAATACAATAGCTTTATATAAGCCTTGTATCAATGCTTCATACTCGACGGTATTGTTAGTGAATTGAAATTCAAGTCTACAAGCTAGAATTGTTTTCTCTCCTTGTGGATCGATTAAAATACAACTTGCTCCTGCACCATCTTCTAATTTTGAACCATCAAAGTATAGAGTCAAAAATAAAGATTGTTTTGGAATCTGATTGCTGAGATTAGCACATCTAGAAGTATCTGTTTGAGAAAAGTTTTCAATTTGAGAAATAGTAGCATTTATTGGAAAACGTGAAAACTAAGCATTGAATGATCCAAGAAATGATTCAGCTGAATAATTTCCTATAAGGTTATTAGTGAAAGCTATAGGCTCGTTTGTTCCTTCTAATTCAATAACTGTATGTTTCATAAATTTCTCACGTTCAATTTTGATTTGATTTGATTTACCATTATATGGTAACCACATGTGTGACCAATCAGTAGAAAAATATCCATGTAAATTTTCAGACCAATCACTACTTAGAATAAGACCATAAAATCCAGGGATGTCTGCAACCAAAATATCAATTACTTGTTATACCTTTGGATTGGATGATAATCTAATGAATATTGACAACATTTCTCCAATGACTTCTACTTTTGTTCTATCTAATTGAACTATATGTACAACATATTTTTGAGGAGTGATGTTCAACTTTGTACATATTGTTCTTGGCATAATGTTTGAAGAAGCTCCTGAATCAATGAGATAGTTATGAACATTTTTGTTAAAAGTATCATAGGTCAAAATTAAAGGAGGAGTGTGTGAAATAGATCTATCACCAATTAAAACTAAATCATTGGTATTTACTTTGTTTACAGATGATGGAGGTTTCCCTATATCTTTAGAAGATTGTGCTATAACTGGTGGTTGTATAGGTTCTACGGGGATTGTCTTGAGTTCTCTAAGAAAAAAAATTTGTTGTTGCTTGAGATTGGTCATTTCGTGTAATGAAATATTTTTTTTGATATTTTTCATACCTTTTACTATATTATATTCCACTGTATCTAAAACTATCAATGTTTTAGAATTTTTATTAGGATCAGGTGGAACAAAATCTGTCTGAATGGTTTCAGATTTTTTATCAGTTGTTTTCTCCTTGGTGGGGAGGTTTTTCTATTTTTGATTTGATATGATTGAATCAGAAGAAGTTTTACTTCTTGTAGATACATGTATAGCTTCTCTTTCTTCTTTTGAAGGAAGAATGAAATCCCATAACCCATTTAGTTCAAATTCTTCCTCAGAATTTGATTCTCATTCAAATGGAGAGGGATCTTCAGTATCTGGATCAGATTTAGCATTTGAAATCACATTTAGAGGCTAAGATGTTGAAGAAGGGTTTGTCATAAATGGATGAAATTATTTCTTAGGAGCTGAAGTTTCAGCAACTTGTTTCTTTATTTCAATCATATCATTTGACATAGTCTTTAATACTTTTTAAAGACCTTCAAGATCAAATGGATCTTTGGAGGCTTTATTTTTAAAATCTTGACTAAATATCACTTTTTTGGATTTCTTGTCTTCTATCTCTGAATGTTTTTCTAATGCTAAAATTCTTTTCTCTACAGCAAGAGCTTCTTTCATGTTATCTAAAAGGGTAGCTTTACCAACTCTATATACAAAAATAGCTATATTAGAAGGTAAAGAAGAAATATACCACTCTATTTGTACATCAATAGCAGGTTTGGAAGTAGTTGGAATTTTTTTAATAACTTGTTAAATCTAGAGTTGAAATCTTTGATCCTTTCCCCTGAATTTGTTTTAAGATTGGAAAGAGCATTAATCAGGGATGCGATAGTTATATCATCTCCAAATTTTGCAAGGAAAACTTGTTCGAAAGTTGCCCAATCGGTGATAGATCCTATTGGAAGTGACAAATACCAAGATACTGTAGATCCTTGTAAAGTATAAGGAAACAATCTAAATACAATGTCTTCATGAGAAACTCCATTAAAATTCATGGCCAACATAAAATTACTGATGTGTTCTTTACCAGGAAGACGATCATCATGATTATATTTAGGTAACCATTTTTCTGGATGATCTGGAAGAGGATTTGGATTTTCTATTAATACAGCACTAGTATTCGTCCGAGGTTTAGTGGCCATAGTTGGATTAGAAGCTTGTGAAGATATCGAAGTAGATCTAGAAATAGGGGGAATGAATGAAGAACTTACAACTGGAACAATACTACTTGTAACAACACTGATTGTTTGATTAGAGGAAATGGAAGACTAAGAAGATGGAGATTGAATCAGAGGATATGAAGAAGTAACTGAAGGTAAATTTTATGTGACTTCACTTGTATCTAACTTACATCTTGATATAGGAACTTTTTTTTTGAAATGATTCAATTGGAAATTCAAAATGTGGAATTCCAAGTTTCTCACTTCTAGATCTAGTTAATATATCAATTTCTCTAAATAGAGAACGAACACTTTCCTCAGAAGCTTTTGGGTTAACAAGATTTTCAGCAAAAATAGATATTCCTTCTAATTTATGAATTAAAGACTAAACTTATAGAGACTCAGGGATGGATCCTAAAGGGGATGGTTGATGAAATGTTTGAGGAGATGAGGGGGGAATTTTCTACAATTTCTGATTTTTTGAGTTGGTGATTTAGAATTTAATCGAGAAGTTGTAGGATGCTTTTAGGGAGATCAACTCTTATGAGGGCTTCTATTTTGAGGTTTAGATTTATGTTCCATTCATATTCGGCCCTTCTTATAGCGCCAAAAATGTTGAGGCCTCAAAAATATGTGGCAACAATAAGGGGGATAACCACCCGGTTCGGCCCTTAAGACAGTTCCTTTTCCATTTGAGATAGTGGCTCTGACTGGATATAATGGGACCAATTTCCCAGAGTTGGGTTTTTGTTTAATTGTTGGATTTCTCTCAAGGGATTAACATGAATAATTCCTAAAAACTAAAACAAATTTATTCTAACATGCAGAAACCTGAAATTAAAACTAATTTAATATAACCCAGGATAATACTATTTCAATGCGATCTAAAATGATATTTATTCAATCTGTGATGATTAAGATCATCACAGATTTAATATAATTATTACTTTGTAAAGTAATTCTTTTGAAGAATAATTTAATCAAAAGAAAGGGAAAAACATCACATATATTTGATGATCATATACAAAAACAAATAAATTCCTATCTTTATATCATACAATAGTGCAACTGATATTTCTGACAAAAACAATTGATTTCATATATCATTCATGAAAGTTGGATTCATCATTAATATTCAAAACAGAACTAACATACATGATAATAATACTAGATGTGTATCATCCTATTCATCTGATCAATGATAGTAGGCCACATTCAACTCATGCATCAATAAGTCTTTCAAAGAATACAGAAGTGCATCAACAGTGATAAAAAAAATGATATGTAGCTGAAATGGCCGTGTTCCATTATTTCATAAAGACATCCACAAACTTACTTACAATTAAGCATTCTTTGCAAATGTTCTCAATAAAATTCTGGACCCTTCTCCAAATGCATGAGAAGGGTTTAAATACTATGCTAATTTACATACAAAAATATTATACAAAAATATCTTATGAGGTGGTTTCAAGCAACCTTCCTCATCTTTAGTATCTTTTTTCTAAAAATTGAAAAAAAAACTAACTAATAATCATGTTGGATGATAACTTACTGCCAGTTGTGCTTTTTTTCTCACAAATGTTGGACATCAGTTGTACATGTGGAGGTTTTCTGGATTCTATCTTCATTTTTTCCGCAAATATAGCATCCAGTAAGAGCAGCTCTATTATCTGTATGCAGCTCAGAAAGCAATTCAGTGTCATGATCTGATTGTGTGGTTTGACCAATAGCTACCAGTATGCTTCCCAATCAGTTTTCTTTAGCTGTAGAAGTGTTTCTTCCTTGAGTTGACTAGCTTCTTTCTAACTTTGTTCTAAATCTTTGATATCAAGAAGAGATTTGAGATTTCCTTCTCTAATAAGCCCGGAAGTATGTAATATATGGTTAATAATTTTAACCATATTCTTTGATATGCCTGTTGCTCTGTCTATGGCTAATTCTACTTGTTTGACTCATGCATCCGAGTCTATAAAAAGAATATCTTTTAAATTTTCCTTGATCTTTGGGAGATCTGACTTCTTCCCTTCTTTTGTATCCTATCATTCAAAATAATTAGAGATTTTGATATTGAGTTCATTGAACTCAATCCTTTGATCAATGACTGTGTTTCTTAATTTTTGACTGAGTTCTAAATGTGGAATTATGTTTGACATTTGTACAACAAACAAATCTTATTGTTTTGAGAGTAAGGAACTTAATGTCGATGCTTCTTTTATGAATTCATCTGCACTAGGAATTCCTTCATATTTAGTAATATCTTCTCTCAACTATTCAATCAGTGAATTTTTTCTAGATAAGTCATTTTCATGACTTATCTTAAGCATTTTTGTCTCTTGCTATACTCTAAGAAGTTGTTGTTCCACTTTCTAATTTGAACTCTTTCTTTCTTCATCTAGCTACCGTTGTAGTTCCATGATTTTGACATCCTTTTCTTGGATTAAAATAGATACTTCTGCTGCCTTATCAATTGTCGCAGTGGTGTATGCACCAGCAAATTGAGACAGCTGAGTTAAATTTTCAATCGGATTTGATGGATTATCTTTCCATACTACTTCCATAACTTCATTCCCCGATGGTGTTTCAATTCTCCTTCTTTTCCTCTGTTTTCTCACTACAGCCTTATGAAGAGGGCTATAGAATACGTCTAGTGGGGGAATATCAGTCACCTTGAGAATAATCTCATCAGTCAGATCTGTAGGAATGATTTCCGTTTATTGGGAGAATATCTCAGGAGTTTCAATGATTTGATTTGTTGAAACTATTTGTTGCTAAGGAGTCTGGAATTCTGTATTCTTCTGAGATGATGATGCCTCTAGAGTATTTGTGAGTGTATTGCTAAATGAAGTACAAATTTTGTCTAATTCACTTTGATTTTGTGAATTTAATTGTTCTACCCTGATTTCTTGAATAGGTTTAATCGTATGACTGGTAATCAAAACATCCCGTGGGATCGGTCTGAGTCTCTGTTCTCTGAATTCATTGAATCTCTGTATTTCTTCTAGATTCAGGTTCAATTTGACAAAATTCAGGATTTCTTCAAAAGTCCTGATAGATTATAAAATATCTTTAAATCTATCATCAGTGTGCACAATAGGTTTTAGTTTGACTGACAAAGTAAACTTGTTAGCAACCTTTTCTGGGTCAAACTGTCTGGAGGGTAAAACGGGGAGCTTTAATGGATCAATATTCTGACATTATTTCAATGCGTGATTGAAATTGTTGAGTGTAAATGAACCACATGAAATTGGAAAACTTGGCCACAAAGACATTTTACTGTCTTTCAACACTTTAGTGAGTCCATTACCAACTGTTTGGTAAGTAATTTCCCTTTCCATCAACTTGTCTGAAACATATAATGGAAGAATATGCAGGGGATCAGAGCTTCCAAAAACTCTAGTATAGGAAAATTATTCTTCAATAAAACTCTTGCCTATCATTTGAAGGTCCATAAGGGCTTCCTTAGTGAACCTAGGGCTCACTGTGTCATACATATATTGATGTAATGGTAGTACAACACCATAGCACAACCTATGAAAATGTGGTGCATAATTATGTTCCCATATCTCTTTATGACTCAAACGTATCGGGTTAGAGTCTTCAGAGGTCCATTTCCATCCCATAACTCGAAAGTTGGTAGAAAAATAGATAACATAAAAAATTTATGCACTCATATAGAATTGGGGAATAGATTTGGAGGAAGAAGTACTGGTTTGGCGATATCCATTAATTGCCTTGACTAGATTATTTGAAAGGATAGTCGCCCAATTCATTATGAGGGAGTTAACAGAGGATTCAATTAGGGGAATCCAATTTATGGAGAACTTGGTATTATCAGGTAAACCATATAATCTGGATAACATTGCTACTGTAAAGTTGTAAGGGTTTGCTAATGACACAATAGAATACATACTAGTTTTCTCATATTTGAATTTTTTGTCCAATTTCCTCCAACCTTGAATTTCCTTGAATGGGTCTTGGTTCTTCTCAGCAAACTTTGCAACAAACTAACTATTGTAGGTATCTTGAGGGTTGGGCAGCTTATACATGATCTTAAGATATTCAGGTCTGAAAGAACCTAGAATCTCATCCTTATAGATCCTTAATTGTATGTCTTTGATTACTGATTTATCAAGCACCCATATAATCATGTCGGTATATGGAAGAAGAGTAGCTCTTGTTGCTATCCTATAAAGGAAATAACATGAAATATCTTTTAATTGCAAGTCTAAAGGTGTTGCATCATCGGAAGTCGCCACAAATTCCACTACTTCTGGCTCTTCGTCTTCAAGTATAGTGTAAATAACTTGCCATTTAGTACCTCCCCCATCAGCAGTGCAGACAATATCAGAGACTATAGGTGCCATTCCTG
Organism: Pinus albicaulis; assembly: GCA_034641835.2. Classification (NCBI taxonomy): domain Eukaryota; kingdom Viridiplantae; phylum Streptophyta; class Pinopsida; order Pinales; family Pinaceae; genus Pinus; species Pinus albicaulis. The sequence goes on along the minus strand of CM076579.1, from coordinate 1,549,389,224 downwards.
TTTGTTTGAATTCTGCAATAACCTGTTTATCGTGCTTCTGAATAAATTTGTGAATGGACATATATTTGAAAGGAAATACCTATTAAAGACAGAGTAAATGATCAAATTATGGAAGATCTATTGAAATGATTTGTTTTGAAAGGAAAAATCCGTAAAATAGCTATATCATTAATTAATCATGCCACATCCATCACTATTTACATCGAGATGATAAAACATAATTAATACTTTCTGACATGATTTATTTTCCTAAAAAATTCTATTAAAACCTATCAAATCAATCACATCATGCCCTTTGAACCTGTCTTAGTGATGTGTATTTCCTTCTATTTATGCGATATGCGATTTCGCGAAATTGCAATATCGAATATCGTTAAGGATTTCTTAAGGTTTGGCAATGTAAATGTGCGATATGCAATTTATTATGTCTCTTGCGAAATTTCACATCGGCAATCACAAAATCGAGATTTTTCTGATCTATTGTTTTAACTTAAGAAAATATTTGTGCGATATTGCGATTTGCGATAGAGATGTTTTTTATTTAAGGAGCTTTGATGTTTTTTGGAGTTTGATTTTAATAAAGAGACAAAAATAATTTCCAAAAGGGTCCCGATTTTTATTTATCAAAGGTCTAAATAACTAGTTAAAAAATAAAAATGGGTGGGTTGTTGCATAGCACAACATGTCCCCTTCAGTTAGTGTAACCGCTTCATCACGTTCGGGTCATTGGGAGCATTGCTTCTTTTGTGGCCCCTTAGCAGGGTCACCCATTTGCTTTGTTCCTCGACAGGAGTCAACACCTCCCGCCGCCTGTCCTTCGGGACTGAGATCCTGCTGCGCATCATTTTATACTACGGTGTCTGTACCTTTCCCTGTACTCTTCCCGAGCTGTGAACTCTTCTGTGATGCAGCTTCGGCACCCTTTCCCGTACTTTGACCGGGTTGCGAACCCTTCTGTGATGCAGCTCCAACGCCCTTCACCGTGCTCTTACTCGTTCCTCCGGTATCCTTGGTGATGACAGGTGGGATTAATTTCATTGTGCTTGTTCCTTCAGTGCCCTTCGCACCTATTGTGAAGCCAAGCTTCCAATGAGTAGGACATAGTGCAATTACATTGTCAATTTCTTCATCTGTAACCATATAAGGGATTGAAACCCACGTAGAATCCTTGCAGCCTCAAATTTGGATGTTATCCATAGTCACTTGGAAAGCAGTAATGTGTTTATATTTATCATAAATGGTCAGCGATAGACGTGGCCGAGAGTTGATAGCTGCTGCGAGCCCACTTTGAAACAATTCCTAGAACACTTGGTTGTCCTCGATGTGTTGTGCATCCTTAGATTCCCACAAGTTTGTATAATGAGCCCCTTCGCACATGTCTTGGGTGAGCTCAGGGAGGATTGATTCCTCAAGTGCTTCCTAGGCAACCAACGCAATGAGAAGCATCAACCAGGAATAACAAAAGGCTCTTCCCTGTTCCTGGGATTCTCAGACATTAGCCAAAAATTCATCGCACAAGTATTGGGCCCAATTGAAGCAGAACCCTTTCCCGCATTGGCCTACTAGTTGAATTACATATGCAGGGATAGTGGCAACCTGGCATTTTCGCATCATCTTGCATGCCAACAACATGGTACCAAACTTCATACTAGGGTCAATGATGGATTTGATTATGACGCCTCGATTATTCCGCTCCACATGGTAGGTTTTGCGCACGTATTAAACAATACCTCCCTCATACTTCTTGCCAACATGCTCCAAAGGGTTTGGTCCTTTCATGGGAGGACCAGTAATTCGATGAATGAGCACAGAATTGATGGATATTTGATCCTGGATCCATAGGCATCCATCATGAACCAGGGCGAGCAACTGACATGCCAGAGAATCTGTGATACTGCAGTGGCCGAAGTGCGGCATCCTTAGCAGGTTCAAGAGTCTGGACCCGACCAATCCACGCACCCAATGCATGGGGAAAATATTTATCCCATATTCTTCCTGAATTCTATTAAGGTATAATTTGGGTGCCAACTCAGGGAAGGCCTCCAAATTGGCAAGTCATGACCATCAAATTTTATCTCATGGAGCCTTCCAAAAGTTTTTCCAATGATGGGGACCTCTCTCGGGGTCAGCGGCATTTGCAACTAGGTGATCACACCATCGAGGTTATTCAGTGTGCATGTCAAGGGCCTGTGTGGTCAAAAAAAGGGAGGTAACCAATTGATTGGTTCAACGGCTTGGGCCTCTTCCTGAGAAGAACGTGCCTGGGGCGTCGCTTGCGAGGATTTTACATTTCTCGAGGAAGTACGGGGCTTCACCCCAACCCATTTCGTGGGTTTTCCTGAGCCTTGAGATTTTTCCTTTCCTTTCTTCTTGGTTGGGCTCGGCGTGGAGATAACTTCTTCGGCCTTGGACTCAATCTCCACTACTTCCTCGGTTTCTTGTTTTTCTGAGGTCACTGGTTCTAAGGTTTTAGCAGGATTAGTGACTGTCATTCTGGCATGAAAAAAAAACTCGAGATGGCTACTATCCAAGGGGGAAGCACGCTCAGACATCAAAAAAACATAAAAGGCATAGAATCGTAGAGAGCACAAGCTATTCAAGTTATACGAAACCCCCTTCTGAGCTATCCCCTTGCTTTTATATCCCTGGTGATCGACCAATGGTTGGGTAAACCTTATCCAAAACTTACCATCAAGTAAACAGTAAAAATCTTCCAAAATCACCTCATCAAATGACATTCGCCCACTCCCTTCAATGGTAAATTTTTCCTTTTACCTGATTTTACTATTCCAATGGCTTGTTTTCACACCGCCTGTGCACCCAGCGCACCCTTGCAATCCCAGTGGACCTCCTGTGCAGCCAACGCACCCCTGCGATCCTAGCAGACCTCCTGTGTGCCCAACGATCATCTGCGTGGCCAGTGCACCTACTACGTTCTGAGCGTACTCCTGTGCCTCCGGCACACCCCTCCAGGCTTCTCACTCTGCGGCTACTTCCTGCGTGTACCATGTTACCTACTGTGCTTATTTGTCTTGGTGGGTATTCCCCACTTCATACAAAAATTTTGGCCATGTATTCATTTGATCCGATACGGTTTAAGTCGGTTGCCATTGATATAGCCGGGTAACATATCTCCGCGCAAGGTGGCTAACCGAATAGCTCCGCCATTGGTGATTTATTTAATTGTATAAGGTTTGAGCCAGTGCTTTCGAAACTTCCCCTAGTGTTTTGAAAATTGGCTATCATATAGCAGGACTAATTCAACCTCCAAAAAGGTTTTCCAATGAATATGTCGATCATGCCATGCCTTATCCCGTGCATTCTAAAACTACTGATGGAAATTAACAATGAAACGATCTTCCTCTAAAGCCACAAGTTGCGCTAAACGCTCCTCCATGATATCAAGCTCCACCATATTTGTAAAGGCTACGATGCGCAGGCTAGGAACAGTATATTCCATGCGCATAATGGCCTCCTTGCCATAGACCATCCTAAACGGTGTTTTCCCTGTCAACTTCTTTGCGGGTGGTTTGGTAGGCCCAAAGAACATACGGGATGTGCACATCCAAGTCGCTGCTATCGGCATTACAGACCTTAGTTAGTGCACACTCCAAGACTTTATTAAATGCTTTAACTGCTCACTTTTTCCTAAGGATGATATGGAGTGTTTTTCGCATGATGGATCCATAATTCTTCTATCAAGGCCTGTATTGTCTCATTAACAAAGTGCGTACCACTATCTCTCATCAAGATTTTTGGACATCCAAATCTGGTTAGAATCTTCTCAAAGATGAAGTGAGCAGTGGTATCTATAGTGAAATCCTTCACCACTTGTGCTTCGTCCCACCTGGTTACATAGTCAGTGGCAGTTATAATGTAATGTGTACCTATCTTGTTTCCGGGTGGGTTGATAGGTCCTACAAAATCGATGGCCCATTTGTCAAATTCTTGCAGGGCCATTTGTGGTTAAGGGGAATTTCATCTCTACGTCATGGCCTTCCTGTTCGTTGGCATCTATCACAGGCTTTACAATAGTTGTGAGAGTCGGTATGTAGGGTAGGCCACCATATTCTAGCTCTTAAGATATTTTGCGTCGTTGCTTTCCCTTCTTAGTGACCTCCTGCTACCCCGTCGTGGGCCTCTGTCAGGATAGCATGCCATTCATGCTCCAGGACGTATCTGCGTAGCACTTCATATGCTCCCATATTATATAGATGAACTGCGATGATGGTAAAATCCGTAGCGAGGGTTACCAACTCTTTCTTCTGTTGCACTGAATAATTCGCAGGTGCCATGCTTGTAGTCAAGAACTAAATGATGTCAGTGAAGTGTGCATCAACTACCTTAATAGCAAACAAATACGCGTCAGGAAATCCTTCTTCTAGGTTGGTTGGTTCCTCGCTACTCTCAATTTGGGACAAGTGATATGGCCCCGCATTCAACTTCCGTGGCTTGACAATGATCTCAAAGTCGTATTCCTGGAATAGCAGAAGCCATTAGCAGATTTCTCCCCCAACACAGGCTTATTCACTAGGTACTTCAAATCCGAATGGTTTGTAAACATTTAGGAAGTGTCCTCCTAACAGATAGCGCCGATAATTTTGTAATGCATATACCATGGCCAATCCCTCCTGCGGTAGAATAGTTGTGCTCTGCACTAGAGAGTTTTCGACTAGCAAATGCAACCGGGTGATCAATGTCTCTGTCTCTAGGCTGTGTCACGACCGCTCCCAGGGCGATTCCTGATGCATCGATGTGAACATGGAATACCTTTTCCCAATCAGTAAAAATGAGGATAGACACAAATACCATCTTCTCCTTCAGTAGCTCGAAGCTCTTCTGACACTCGTCATCCCAAAAAAATGAAACATCCTTCTTAAGAAACTTTTCCATAGGTGTTGTGATCAGCGCATACCCCTGAATGAAATTTCTATAGTAGCCTGTGTGTCCGAGGATCGAACAAAACTACTTCTCAGTTGTAGGTACTGACAGATTTATGATAAATACAACTTTCACAGGGTCAACCATCAACCCCTGTTAGCAAACTATGTGTCCGAGCAAGATTCCGAAGGGTACGCAGAAGTTACACTTCTTGATATTCAGGGAAATCTGGTGCTTTCTACAAGAATCCAACATCATGCACAGGTTTGAAACGTGCTTCTTCACTAAGCCGAAGACAGTAAAATCATAAAATTGAACCCCCAGAAATTTTTGGATGAACTCTTTGAACACTGTGACTACTATGCATGAAAAGATAGCAGGGTCATTCTTGAGTCCAAATGGCATGACTGTATACTGAAAGGATCCCCATTCGGTAGCAAACGTAGTTTTTCTGTGATCTTTTGGTGCAATTCTGATCTGATGGTAGCCTGAGAACTCGTCAGTGAATGAGTACACTTCTTGGCCTCCTACGCTATCCAAGATTTCATCTGAGAATGGTGTCAGAAATGGATCATGTATGCAGGCATCATTCAATTTTCACAAGTCGACATAGATTCAGATTTCCCCCTTCGTCTTCTTCTCCTGAACCACCATCGGACTTACCCACTTTGACTATTCGACCAGTTCAATGATACATGCAGTGAGCATTTTATCGATTCCTTCCTTAACCTTATGCTTATACTTAGGATTCAGCTGATAAGGGTGCTGCTTCACAGGGCGTGCATATGGTTTTAGCATGATGCGCATAACCCCTATGTCCCCTGTGATTCCCTTGAGCTCCAAAAACTTTGTCGGGAATAAGTCTTGATATTCTGTGAGAAATTCTGCAACTTTTCCTATTGTATCATCATCCCAGTAATCCTCAATTTTAGCCAACTTAGGCTGCTCTTCTGTGCCAATGTTGACTTCTTGCAGCTTTAGAGGCTTCGTCACATCCATAGTTTGTAATGGAGGTCCTGCAATTGCACGCTCTCCCTCCGAATCTAGTATTGAGACATTGCATTGATCCTCATCGCACTCTTCTATGGTTATATTACGTAAGTTGGCAATATCATGCATCTGTGTCTCCCATGTCGGTACCCCAATTGTTGCATAGGGGCATGATTCATCAAATACGATGGTATTGATATCCTGCAGAGCTTCGTCAAGCACATCTGTTCCCCCTGTTAGCCCAAATGTCCCTATAAATTCATCCTTTAATGTTTCCCACTGGCAGGTGCATTGATGTAGCTCCATATCTAAGTACCATGCGGTGGGAATTGGTCCCAAGGCATGAATAAATAGGTGAACCCATTCTTCTGTAGTCTGGTCACACCATTTTTTCATCCAAGCGAACAGATGCTCGCGCGGGTCTCCAGGGCCAAGGAATGTTTTTTCATGCAAGTGGGTTGGAGGTTTGAATTGCAAGATCATCATAACCCGACACTCTTCCCAATCCTGGAATGCCCCGTTATGCGTGTCCCTCCACCTCGCAGGTGTTTCACGCATTTCTAGATTAAGGGCCCATAGCCTTCGCTCTCTTGGAAACTCTACTTCGAATGTTCACAAAAACTCCTTAATACTAATAGAACCATCAAAGTAGGGTAGTTCTCTTACCTCTGAGGAGATGCATCCGAATTCATTTGTGATCCTAAGGCATCGCAACACAGATACATCATGTAACCAGTTCTGCCAATTTTCCATTTCTCCGTTGGAGTCAGAGAAACATTCGCTATCATTTTCCTAGCAAAGTACTCCATTGACCGTGGGATTGATCCAATCTTCATCCCGCACAGTTAAATTATAGATGAGATCCACATCCTCTTCTTCGTGCACTGGTTCCGTATATCGTTCTCCTTCCTCCGGGTCCAATGGTACTATTACCTGCGTACCTTCATTTTCAAACACCATGCTTCTCTTCTTCAAATTGATAATACCACCCATATCTATGGCCCAGTCCAATCCTAGGAGTGCAGAATAGTGGTTTGCATCTTCTACAATCTGAATGACCTCAAAGTCATCCCAAACCTTAACTCCTGCGATATCCACCATGATCTTTGATAGTCTTCCCAATGGTATGATCTTCTGCTGATTGGCCATGCGCAGCTAGATAGTGGACCATTCCAATTGAGGTTCTCCCATTCATTGCCAGGTTTTCTTGGGCAGTACATTCACATCTGATCCCAGGTCCAAAATAACCTGATCCATTTCATAATCATCGATTTTTTTTGTAAGCCGCATTTCCCTACCAGTGCGTTTCTTATGTTTGTACAGTTTGTGCACATCTTTAACTTCCAAGGGTGGATTAGTCATTTCGGTGTAGCTGTCTATTAGTGCTTGGAGGTTTTCTATGGCCCGCTAGTTGCGCAACAGCTTCATACATGCCTGCAAATTTTTTTTGACCTCGTCTTCTACTTTGATGTTTGTGGGGTTCTGAGAAGTAGATTCCTTAGCCATAGCAAAGTCTTGTTGTGCTACAACAAAGGTTTCCTTTTCCTTCTGTAGGTCTAACCCTTCTGATTTGATGACTGCTTTTTAGATCAAAGGCTCAGCCGCATCTTTCTCTTCAGCCCCCCCAGTAGCCATGCCGCTGCGCGTTATGACATTAACGCTCGATCCTTCGTCTTGAGGTTTTGCCTTAACACTTTGCACATTCTGCGTAGGTGTCTGCTACTTTTCTTGCATCTTTGCGATCAAAATTAGACAGTCTTCGATCACATGCTCCAGCTTTCTGCAATATCTATAGGACTGTCTTGCAAGGTTTGGGCAGTCTCTTGCAAAGTGTCCTACCTCTCCGCAATTATAGCAGATCAGTTGTCCTCTTCCCCTACTTTTTATTCCACCCCGACCCCCTCCCCTGCCCCTAGCTGGGGAGGCACCTATTCCTCAGGGGGTTCTTGGTGAAGAAGGGTATGATTGTACCCTATATAGGTCTCCTCAGTCTATCATCAGATCATAAGTCTGGTAAATCTACTCGTCATGTCCTACAGATCTGCAAAACCTGCACCATTGTTGCTTCACTTCTGGGACATACGGACGCAGGTGAGGGAAGAGGTTAGTATCATGTAGGACAGATACATGACAATCATTGCACCATAACGGTGGTCCACTTGGTCCTGGATGTAACGGAATGGGTCCCCCTACCTTTAGGTAGTTTTCCAGTAGTGGGCACTGATCCTTGGTATGCCCTGATACCCTACATCGTATACACCATAGGTCTACGCTAGCTTCTTTCCCTCAGTCCTTTATCAGGTTTTGGATCCCCATGTGCATCACCTCTATCTATGCTTGGATTTTTTTTACTCTCAACTAGGTATCATCCCTTGGTGCAGCTTCCAACTTCATAGCAATTTCCAAGGTTTTTTCCTGTGATTCAATGGCTTGATGACCCATAGGTACGCGCAGGTGAGGTAGTAGCATAGCAATGAACGATTCCTTGTGATTCATGTCATCATACTGAAATTCTCCTTCTTTAGACACTGGTCATCTTCCCATAGAGACTCAGAGGGTCCTTGCTTGAAATCTTTGAGATCCTTCACTATTTGAGAGTAAGACTTAGGCTTCGTGAATTGTTGTTTTAGGGAATATTTAATATTTTGAATGGTTTCATTCACGTGTTGAGCTATGTATCCCATATACTAGTCCAGGGCCCTTCCTTCAAAGGCAAGGGATAGCTGCGCTCTTTTCATCGCATCGCCAGCCACATTATGCGCAATCCATATTGATTCTACGACAAACCAGAAATGATCCATATCTTCATCCCCTACGCCCTTGAAGGTAGGTAGCTTCATGTGTGAGGCCATCTCGTCTTCTAATGGTGGTGGAGGTACGAGTGAGTTTTTACCCCTATGCTGGCTTGAAGGTGGTGTAGTTGGAGGGCTCTGCATAGCTAAATCCTTTACTGGGCTGTAGACAAATCTATCTCCTTCTTGATTAGTTCTGTAATATTTACCACTTCTTTTTGTACCCTCACTCTGGTCGGATCTCATTCACTCTGTATGGCTGCAAATAATGCTCTTTTCACACAATAATACCTTAATTAGTAATGGAAATTTTTTCAGAACCTTAGCTTAGAAACCCTTGAAGAAACTTCATTCTGCCTTCGAATAGCACACGAATTGATCAATTGCAAATTCTTTCACAAATCCTCCCAACACACTATCCACCCAATGATCGACTGTTCGAGTGATGGTATTATCAGTCCTTTCCAACTGTCGGATCAACTTTGGAGTCCAATGAGTGATTCGTTCGTCCTTCCAACATGTCTGGAAATCCACAAACCTTCCCATCCACTCCTGGAGCTTGGTTGTGAATGTCACAAAGAAAATTTCATATATATCTGTGAAAATGTACTTATTCTTCCACTTATTTGTTGTCAACTTCGCACTACAATTCTCTTTTACCGCAAATTCCTGAACTTGCTTTTCAAACCATTCTTTGATTTCTTTCTTCTCAGGTCTCCAATTTTTTCTTGGCATTACCCGATCCCTCTCTCAATATGCTCCCGGTCCCGGCAACAGAACCATTTCTTGGCTCGAGGGGTCCTGACCCAAGTTCGGAGGATAAGGTTTGCCAACAAACCCCTATACTACTAGCCCTTTCGACAGTGACCTTCTTGTCTAGTCAACTTAGTGTTCCTAAATTGATATCATCAATTTTCAACCAGGGCTAGTAAACTGTTGAAGTGAAGTGCACCATATGTGCCTAGTTATCTTCTTCCTACTTCATTGTGCTTAGTGTTTTTCTAGTGTTTTTGGTTTTGTGTTTTTATGCAAACGGGAAAAACTAAATTACTAGCAAAGAGAAGTTACTGATCACACTAAAACAGAATAAAATCTACTCTAAACTATGAATGGTACCAAGAATAGAGAATGCTAATCCTCAGATTGTAAAGCTGCTAAGAAACTTAACTCATAACATTAAACTTAGTCCAATTCATTTCATTAGAGGTATGTTGGAACAAGCTGAGAAAAGGATTAGTTTTGATGTAATGAGGTTCTCTTAGTAAAATCCATCTTACAACATCACAGAGAAATATTATTCGTTATTAGAAATCTGTTAGAACATTTTGAGAAAAAGATCATCTGTAACATAGTAAAGAATCCTATGCTAAAATAAATTATGACACTAGAATTAACTCATTATGCAACTCACAATGTTGCTATTAAGCCTCATTCAAGGATTAGAGATTTCTTGGAACAACTTGGGAAAAAGACTATTTGTAAAATCATGAGAATCTTTTACATAATTGCAGAATAGTCAAGAACTCAAAATGATATAACTAATTCTTGTTCATATAATAGTGCTAGAAGAAGTTGAGAACAAGAGTAGCTTATAAAATAATGAGGATCTTCTAAATCTAACTAACAGGACTGAAATGCAATTAACTAACAAGACTGGAATGTAATTAACAGAAATGAAATGCAATTAACTCAAAGTACTACAGCTAGATCTCATTCACGTATTAGTGATATATTGGAACAGCCTATGAGAACAAGATTAACTATAATATTTGATGTAATTAAATGACATAAAACATGATGCAAGAGGATAAACTCAGAAAACTGCCTAAGTTAAGAACAAAACAGAGTTAAAGGTCACTTATCTAGAAAATATGCAAAAGCCTTTTCAAATAGTAGGGGCCCTCTACCATTAGATTGGCACACGAATCCTTAACTCCTTAAAGTTTCTTCAGATCATGCATCAAAGTTATACTTCTTTCATTAGAAGAAAACGCTTCAGAAACAGAGTATCACAGTCTTTAAAAAATACAAACAAAACATCCACCCCTTTTCTCGGTTCACCGAATTATTTTTATAAGCAACTACATAACTGACATTAAGTAGAAATAGGTATAGGTGTCTTTTATAATCAAAATCGAACTAAAACTCCTGTTGAGGACTCATATTTTGCTAAAGACACCTGAAGATTCCTTGTCCTTATAGAAGTCTGCTTCTTGGTTTTGGCTTTTTCCACGTGCATAACCACTTTCAGATTTTTGCTCAGCCCTCGTGGTGGACAAGGAATGATGTAGAAGAGTTTTGGAGTCTAACCATATACGTCTTTCCCTCAGATGATACCTGTAACCTGTTTAAACATAAATATGGCTACGGAACATATGACTAGCTACAAAATGATTGCATTCTGTAGCTAAGTCTGCTCAGAAATCACTACGAAAACAAAACCACAAAAGTATAATAAGTCAGTCATTGCATGTATTCTCAAAGTGATTTTAATCATTCTTATTGATATTTTAGGCCTATAAATGATCAAGGATAAATGGAATGAAGTGGATTTTGATGAAAATAAAAGACATTTTTAGGGCTCAACACTTCTTACATAGGCCAAAGTCTCACTCGAAGCAGTATGGGAGGGTGTTGGAACTAGGTTTCCGCACCCTGAGAGAGAGTAGGTAATTCAAGCAGTTCTGTGTTCATAACCTATGGAGTTGTTAACGGTCTAATCACAATATATAGATCTAGTATCGTGCACAGATCTAGTTAATAAATTCTCATCCATGTGTGTATCAGCAGTGATCAACATACATTATAATAACGTATCATTAATATATTATAGTTATACCATAACATAGACATATTCGCAGCATAGGCAGAAACACAAAAGTATTTGTAACAGATCCGAACAGTTCGCATCAATGGTATTATATCAGATCATATAACACAGAAATACCTTAACCATATCTACATATATTAGCATCCAAAACCCAATACAATCTGACACAGGCTGCACACACAGCCAACAGGGTCCGCACATAGCAGGACTGAGGATCTTCGCACACACAACCAACAGGAGTCCTTACCCAAATGACCCAACAACATATATAAAAATTCGCACTTAGCATCAGACCTTAATCTTTCCTATCTTAAGACTATAAAATGTTCAGTTATTTATATTGACTTAGCCTACGCTTCCAATGGTCTGAAAACCATGGTTTGCGGAATCTTGGTCTACCCTTGACCCATTACAATGCATTCATGGCTTTCACCCACCCCAAAACCCCTGCATTAGACTAAATAATAGCAAAAATATAAAAAATTATACAAAATTCATAGCTTTTAGGGGACGTTGTTCCAACACAGCCCAAGGAGCACAGGGTAAGGGTCCGCATCTTCCACAATCTGAATTACTTCGAAGTCGGCTCGTATGTTAACACTTGCGATATATACAATAATCTTTGACAACCTCCCCAATGGTATGATATTTTTTTCATTAGCTAGACGCAGCTGTATAGTGGAACATTCCATCTTAGGCTCTCCCATCCACTGCCAAGTTTTCTTGGGCAATACATTCGCATTTGACCCCAAGTCCAAGATAACCTGATCCATTTCATAGTCGCCAATCTGTGCTGTTAACCACATCTCTGGACCATTGTGTTTCTTATTCTTGTATAATTTGTGAAAATATTTAACTTCTGTGGGAGGATCATTTCTTTCCGCACAACTATCTATCCGTGTCTGAAGATTTTCTACTTCCTTTTGGTTGTGCAACAGCTTCATACATGCTTGTAGTAATGGTTTAACTTCATCTTCCACTCTTAGGTGCGTTGGAGTCTTGGAATTAGATGCCTCATCCTTCATAAAGTCGTTGCGGGCTGCGACAAAGGTTTCCTTCTCCTTCTATAGGTCCAATATTTCCTGTTTGACAACTCCTTTTCGAATGAGAGATTCAGCTGCAACTTTCTTCTCAACACCCCCAGTAGCCATGCCGCTGTGCATTATGAAATTAATGCTTAGTCCTTCATCACGTGGTTCAGCCATAACCCTCTTCACATTCTGTGTAGGTGTTTGCTTTTTTTCCTTCATTTTTGCTATTATAATTGGGCAGTATTCAACACATGGTCTAGCTGTATACAGTACCTACAAGATTGTTGCGCAGGATTCAGATAGTCCCTTGCGAAGTGCCCTACTTCTCCACAGATAGAACAAACCATCTGCCCTGTTCCTCAACCTGCGCTTCCACCACTACCTCCTCCCATGCCCCTAGCTCGGGAGCCTCCTCTGCTTGAGGGTGATAGTGGTGACGAAGGATCAGCCTATACCCTATAAAATTTTCCTTAGTCTGTCATTAAGTCATAGGTTTGAAAGTTATGTTCATCATGTCCCACTGATTGGAAAAATCGGCACCATTGTTTCTTTAATTCTGAAACATATGCACCAAGACGGGGGTAGTGGCTGGTGTCGTGTAGTCCATATGCGTGACAATCAGCGCACCATAACGTCGGACTACTTGGTCCCGTAGCCTCCCTAGGGCATAATGCGCTGGGTGTAATATTCCAAAATTTTCTTGCAGAAAATTGGAATATTAAATTTTGTTGATTTCACTTAGGAGATGAATAAATGGGTAAGGAGGCCCATGAATAATAAAAATCTAAATAAAATCCCTCATAATGTGAAAAGGGATCAACATAAAGGCTGGATTTCACACCTTCATGTGTGAACAGGGACTTTTTCATGTGGACAAGGTCAAGTTTGACCAAGTCAACATCACTGGAATAGGAGGGGAGAGCATCTTGTGAGACAACGCAGATATAGTGGGAGGAAGATTCCTTGGTGGAGGAAACCCTAATTGAGTGGGGCCCAAGGCAAGAAGGCTCACACATGTATAAAAGGAGGGCAAGGTAGCCACAACAAGAAATATTTGGAATGATATTTGATTTGTCTGCTTAGACTTTTTTGCATCCTCTTGTTGTTTAACAGAGTTTTTGTGCTTCTTAGCACAAGGATTTCCTGTTTAGGAATCCTTCTCCTTTCTTGAGAGGCCTCTTGAAGGAGATTGTACTGATTTCCCTCACATCCATGCTTGAGGCCAAGTATCCTCCTTCAGCTACAACATTATTTATACAACATTATAATTTTGTGTTGTGGGGTGTTGCAGTGAGGGTTCACAACACCACTTCCGGAGCTTGTGTTTCAGAGGAGGAAGCCTTCCTTTCTCTGGGAGATCAGTAAGGAAATCTTTGAGCTGATTTTCAGATATTGGCATGTGGCCAATGTATTTTAATCTCCTACAGTGTAGTCCCTTGTAGGAACTGTGTCATTCTTTGCAGTTTTGTAGTGAGAGGGTCAATCCCCTCAATCTTGTCTTGCTTTCTCAGGGAAAGGGCCAACCCTTCTCCCGGAAAGACTTGTAAGAAGGATCCTAATTAATTTTTTTATTCTCCATATATTTATGCACATTGCTTCAATATATTGTATTATTTCAGATCTGTATCTACAGTTCTATGCATCTTGTACTTGTGCCTTCATGGAACCCTTGCCAGGTGATCTTTCTTATGTGTAAAAGGAGCTAGATCTCCATTTTTATTTATGTTTTGAGCAATTAAACTCATGGTCTGATATTTTCAGCATATTTTATCAAAAACCCTCTTAAAATGACGTTGTGCATTCTTCAGAAACTTTCTGTTTAGTCAAGTCATGGGATTTTAGCCTTCTTAAGCCATACTGGGACCGGGAGATCTGTTTAAATAAGAAAAAGTGATTCTTTTTGGGATCGTTTCTGGGTATGAGTCCAAAATTAAATATAATAAGGGATCCAAGTGTTATTTTCCCCTATTATAATGCAATTTTCTGAAAATAACGTTTTTAGGGCATGAATTTCTGATTTTCCCCACTTTTGGCTGATGTAATGGATCATAATTTTTCTACTGCAACATACATTTGATGGATATTTGTTTATAAAAAAATTTTATGAGTTAATTCTCACTTTTTTCATATATTTTTCTAAAAACAACGTTTTCACTGCATGCATTACTGAGTTTTCCCATTTGGGAATATTACAGTGGTATCAAAGCATGATCTTTGGCTTAGCCTGTGAGTTCTAGCTATCAGAAGGAGAAATATTAGAATGATGGAGAGGATGAGTTTTCTCTCATCAATTTTCAGATCCAGGAAGAACCTCTCCCATGAGGTTAAGAAGATGAAGGAGAAAAGATGCCAAGAAACTCCTAGAGGGTTTCAAGAAGAGGAAGGGCCATGCGCTTCCTATTCTCAAAGAGAAGAAGAAATGAAGCATGAATAACACTTGTAATCTGAAATTCTAAGTGAATACCTTGCTAAATACAAAGCTAAATCTAGAGCCTCCAAGGAGACTCTAGCTTTACCATAGTTCATTCAGCTGGAAGAAGAAAGAAGACCCTACAACTACGGGATGATCAGAGGAAATAGATTTCTATTTTCCACTTTTGATGGATCACTCAAATGTGTAGCAAAGGCTTGGTTAATGAAGCTATAGGATTTCTTCCTACTTCATCCAGTAGTAGAGAAAGAGGCTATAGAAATTGCAGCACTGCACCTTGAAGGTGAAGCTAATACTTGGTGGTTCAACCATTTGAGCCATGCAAGGGTGTCTACTCTTGCTGAGTTTTCTCAAAGGATGATCAGGAGAGTTGGAAAAAGGAGGGAGAAGCCCTCACCACCAGTAGAAGAGGCATGTACCAGCGTTGTTATAACCATGGAGGAGCAGCCTTCATCTTCAGCAGTTTGGGAAGCCAACACATATGAGGAAGAAACTGTTGTAGCCCTGCAAGAAGTTTCCAAATTTCACCAAGGTATGATTAAGTTTCCATCTCTTGTCATTTCAGAAAATATTATGGAGGGATATACATAATTGTATATAGTTTATCTAAAGCAACAGAGCTGCACTGCATTGTACAAGAGCAGTGATGAAGAAAAAAGGACCCGTTCCTTATGGGAGCATTCAAATGGCAGCTTCATTCATGAAGCAATGGAGGAAGAAGAGATAGATGGTAGACATCTTGAAGTGAGAAACACTTTCTCCTTTCTAGATGACACTTTCTTAATGAGCACTCCCCAGCTCAAAAAAAAACTTCTACCTGCAGCAGATCCAGAACCTTATTGGTTTTGGAAGGCCATTGATGAAGAGAAGGTCCCATGGAGAGATCTCATTGAAGGTGCACTTCAACACATCCTGGAGTGCAAGGTTCTTCAAAAGTTTGAGGAGGTTTTTCCCTCATCACACTTGGATCTTTATGGATTCAAGGGGAACATTTATGAGAGGTATTCTCTAGAAGATCTCCAAGGAGTTGCATTTCAACATCCCATGAAATTCAAGGGTAGAAATCTGATTTGGGAGGATGGTAGTATTCCTTGGGAGAATGATAAGGAAGAAAATGATGGGAGGCACCTACATGTGTATGTACGGGTGTGGATGATGAGAAATAAGCTGGAAAGCTACTTGCAAATCTATGATACTAGGCAATAGGAGGCTTGGCCATGTTCGCTACTTTTGAAATAATTTGGCCATCATCCTCTTTCTAAGGGTATGTGCCAGGATACTTGCATCACTAGGTAGAAAGGAGTATGGACACATTGTGTTGATATGACATTATTCATATCAATCACCATTTTTTCACTACATGATTTGTATGATGGAGGTATGAGGAGGCAACAAAATTTTTTGTTGCTTTGGTTGTTCTTGGGAGAGCAAGGGTAGATTTTCTCTCACACTTTGCTTGATGTTGCAGGAGTAGGAGATGGCACTATCATGGTGCAAAGGGGCTACTCATTGGCCTTATATGACCACGAGGTACTTCCACTTTGGGAGGAAATTCTTATGTGTAGCAACATTATGGGAGATGTCTTTGACAAGGAGCATGTCAAATAATGGAACTATGAGTTGGTAGGAGCTTATTTGCATCGGCCAACATCACTATCACTTGGGAGCTTGGGGTTATTGATGGAGTGTCCCCAGGATCACTTCACCATTGATGCACTTGGTGAGCAAGGAGGAAGTGAAATTTATGGAGTAGTGGATGGAAACATCTATTACATATATATGATCTTATTAACTTAGATTTCCAAGTATAAGAAGGGTGATCTTCATGTAGCATATGGTTCATTCCTCTTCATGGGAGTGTGTCATACCACTATGGAGGAATTATTCATATACATATGGATCATCTTACTCCCAAAACATGGTAATAATATTGTTTTTTCATCCATTTATTGTCTAACACAATATTTTCATATTCTTACCATTCCTATTCAATGCATTGCTCCACAAGAGGGCAAGATTTTCATTGAGCTCCATGGTCAACATTGGGCCAAATTGTATGATGGAGATAGCCATCTCTTATATGGCCTTGGGAAAGTGTTTTATTTCATGTATGTTCAGTTGATGTACCCAGCATACATATATTATCCATGTAACAAAAAAAAACTTGCCATGTAATTTTCTAAAGCAGCAGTTTGGGAAACTGCGCTGTCACTATTGGGAAAAATATTGGTACCTTCTTACATCACATGAAACCTTTAGAATTATCCTCATTTTTATGCTGATAATGATTTCATTTGCTGATATTTATCTTATTTTTATTGGAAGGATGATTGGGAGAGAGACACATGAGTTGGATGTGTCCTTTAGGGAAGAGGATTCCCACACTTTTTGCATTGCATGTTCTAATGGGAGCATGAGAGGAGATATGGCCACCACAACCAAAAACTTGTTTCTTCTTGTTAAGGTGGGAAATGTGATTGATGGGATGCCATATGGTGATGATTTCCTATCCATCACATATGGGATGGTTTGGGCTAGCTTGATTCACAGCGTTGGAGAGGAGATCTTTTGAGATCTAGTCTTCATCTTTCCACTTGAGGGAAATTTTTTTGTAGCCCAAGATCAACATATGCTCTACACTTATCATAAGTGGAGAGGAAGAAAATGTGGGGTAGGCTCCTATTTCTACCATGTTCATATTTTCAGCCTACCTACATTGCATGAGCTCAAGGTGGGGGAGCATTTTCAGGAGTTGCCATGTTGGGAGGTGACTCATTTTGTATGGATGATTGCTTGGGGATGGAGGATCCACATGGGAAGTATGTTTCCCAATAAATTTCATACTCCATGCCTTGAGAGGACCTCTAGACATCACGTTATTTCCTCCTTGAGTACTTTACTTACTCATGATGATAGCCATTTGGCTAGCTTGCATGCTTGGGAGGGGAAATTTGGAGATTCATTGATGAGACAACATCTCATTCCTTGGAGGAGTACATCATATGTGGATGCTACAGTAGGAAGAAGGGAGAATTTTCATTTCTATCCTTGCAGTTTCTTAAGGACAAGCAACATTTGGAAGGGGAGGACTGTAATATTCCAAAATTTGCATGCAGCAAATTGGAATATTAAATTTTGTTGATTTCACTTAGGAGATGAATAAATAGGTAAGGAGGCCCATGCATAATAAAAATCTAAAAAAATCCCTCATAATTTGAAAAGGGATCAAAATAAAGGCTAGATTCCATACCTTCATGTGTGAATAGGGAATTTTTCATGTGGACAAGGTCAAGTTTGACCAAGTCAACAACGCTGCAATAGGAGGGGAGAGCATCTTGTGAGACAATGCAGAGATAGTGGGAGGAAGATTCCTTGGTGGAGGAAACCCTAATTAAGTGGGGCCCAAGGAAATAAGGCTCACACATGTATAAAAGGAGGGAAAGGTATCCATAGCAAGACATCTTTGGAATGATATTTGATTTGTTTTCTTAGACTTTTCTACATCCTCTTGCTATTTAGCAGAGTTGCTGTGCTACTTAGCACAAGGATTTCCTATTTATGAATCCTTCTCCTTTCTTGAGAGGCCTTTTGAAGGAGATTGTACTGATTTTCCTCACATCCAAGATTGAGGACAAGCATCCTCCTTCAGCTACATCGTTATTTTTGTAGCAGTATAACGTTGTGTTGGAAGGTGTTGCAGTGAGGGTTCACAACACCACTTCTGAAGCTTGTGTTTCAGAGGAGGAAGCCTTCCTTTCTCTGGGAGATCAGGAAGGAAGTATTTGAGATGATTTTCAGATCTTGGCATGTGGCCAATTTATTTTACATCTCCTATAGCACAGTCCCTTGAGGGAACTACGTCATTCTTTGCAGTGTTGCAATGAGAGGGTCAATTCCCTCAGTCTTGTCTTGCTTTCTCAGGGAAAGGGCCAACCCTTCTCCCAGAAAGACTTGTAAAAAGGATCCTCTTTCATTTGTGTATTCTCCAGATATTTATGCATAGTTATTCAACATACTATGTTATTTCAGATCTAGATCTGCAGATGTATGCATCTTATACTTGTGCCTTCATGAAACCCTTGTCGGGTGATCTTTCTGATGTGTAAAAGGAGCTAGATCCCCATTTTTCTTCATGTTTTGAGAAATAAAACTCCTAATCTGATATTTGCAGCATTTTTTATCAGAAACCCTCTTAAAATGACATTTTTCATGCTTTATAAACTTTATGTTTAGTCAAGTCATGGGATTTCATCCTTCTTAAGCCATATTGGGACCGAGAGATCTGTTTAAATAAGAAAAAGTGATTTTTTTGGATATTTTCTGGGTGTGAGTCCCAAATTACATATAATAAGGGGTCCAAGCATTATTTTCCCCTATTATAACACAATTTTATGAAAATAACGTTTTTAGGGCATGAATTGCTGCTTTTCCCCACTTTTGGCTGATGTAATGGATCATAATTTTGCTGCTGCAACATACATTTGGTGGATATGTTTTTCCAAACACATTTTATGAGTTAATTCTCACTTTTTTCATATATTTTTTTTCTGAAAACAGCTTTTTCACTGCATGCATTGCTGAGTTTTCCCATTTGGGAATATTACATTGGGCCCCCCAGCCTGCATGTAGTCTGCTAGTAGTGGGCATTGATCGTTGGTGTGGCTATCGTATGCACCATATGTCTAGGCTAGATTCTGGATCTCAATATGCATTGCCTCCAGCTGTCCCTGGATCTGTTGTACCCCAAACTGAGCATTGTCTCTCGGCACAACCTCTAGTTTCATAGAAATTTCTATGGCCTTTTCTTGCATTGCAATCGAATGTTGTCCCATAGGTCTGTGCAAGTGAGGTAGAAACATAGAAATAAACCATTCCTTGTGATGCCTATCATCATACTAAAATTCCCCATCTCTGATAACCTTTTTTAACCACTGATCAACCTCCCATACTGATTGGGTGGGTCCCTATTTAAATTCTTTCAAGTCAACCACTATCTGTGAGTAGGACTTAGGATTTCGAAACTGTTGTTCTAACGTTGTATTAATATCTTGAATAGATGGATCAATGTTTTGTCCCAAGTACCCCATATACCAATCCAAGGCCCTTCCTTCAAAGGCGAGTGATAGCTACGCTCTTTTTACAGCATCAATAGCCACATTCTGCACAGTCCATACGGATTCTGCTACGAACCAAAGTCGGTCCATATCTTCATCCCCTACACCCTTGAAAGTGGGTAGCTTCATGTGACTGGCCATATCTTCTTCCGTTGGTGGTGGAGCTGTGGGTGAATTCTTACCTTTATGTTGACTTGAAGTTGGTGTAGCTGGAGGACTTTCTCTTGCATGCACAGCCGATTCCCTTAGTGGAATATAGATGGATCTATCCCCTTCTTGATTGGTTTGGTAATACTTACCAATTTGAGTTGTACTTTTTCTCTGATCAGAGTTCATTCATTCAGTGTGGCTACATAGAATGCTCTTTTCGCACAATAATATCTTGGTTAATAATAGCAATGTTTTCAAAAACTTACCCCAGAAACCTTTGAAGAACTTTCCCTCTGCCTCAAAATAGGATATGAATTGATCGACTGCGAATTCTATCACAAATCCTCCCTACACGCTATCCACCCAGTGATCTACTATATGGGTGATGGTATTGTCAGTATTTTCCAACTGCTAAATAAGCTCTAGAGTCCACTACGTGACCCGCTTGTCCTTCCAGCACGTCTGGAAATATATGATCCTATCTAGCCACTCCCGTAACTCATGTGCAAAAGTTACAAATAATGTTTCATATACCTCAGTAAAAATGTACTTATTTTTCCACTTCTCAGTTGTCAGCTTCACGCTGCGATTCTCTTTTATAGAAAATTCCTGAATCTATCTTTCGAACCAGTCTTCAATTTCTAGCTTCTCAGGTCTCCAATGCTCCCTTGGCATTACCTGATCTCTCTCTCAAAATGCTCCCATTACCGGAAACAGAACCATTTGTTGTCTTGAGGGGTCCTGACCCAGGTTCGAAGGTTAAGGTTTGCCAACAAACCCCTATACTATTGGCCCTTTCAGCAATGACCTACTTTCGTAGGCCAAGGTCTTGCCTGAAGTAGTATGGGAGGGTGCTGGAACCAGGTTTCCACACCCTGGGAGAGAGTAGGTAATTAAGGAAGATATGCGTTCACAACTTATTAGATTCACCCAGAGAAAGTCTATTTGTGGGCTGTTAATATTATACTCGGCATATAACCATAACAAAGAAATCAGATTTAATCAATCCATTTTCATCCACGTGCGCATTTCCAAAGACCATCACAGAGTAATTATAATCGCAGCTAATAATAGATCACGGATATACTTATAAGATAACACAGATACATTTGCAACATAAACAGATAGCACAAATATAATCACATCTTAAACAAATATCATAGATTCGCATCCACAGTAAACACAATAGTTCCAGATAGCACAAAGGTACTTAAACTATATTCCACATACATTAATATCCAAAAACCCAGTTACAACCAAAACCAACCCGTACACACATCCTAGTGAGGTCTGCACACAGTAGGAATAAAGATCTCCGCGCACACAACCAACAGGATACCTTACCCAAAACAACCCAAAATAGATCTAACAATCCACACGTAGCATAAATCTTAATTCATCCTTACCTTTAGAATCAAACTATCCATCTATATATATTGACATGGCCTAAGCTATCCTATGGTCTGCAAGCTATGGTTTGCGGACCCTTGGGCTACCCTTTGATCCATTACAAAACATTGGAGGCTTTGACCCACCCCAAAAACCCTACGCAAGACTAATTAATACTAAAATATACAAAATTTGTAGCTTATGGACCCCACTCCAACAGATGTGGTGGCTAAAGGCCTCTGAACTCTATGTTACAATGAGGCTCGAAGGCCTATATATTATTGAGAAACAATGGAAAACCCTAAACATCCAAAAAACTAACCCTAGGAGATGAAACACCATAATATGGGTGCCGTCGGGGTAAATTGGTACATTAATTTCCTGGGGTTGTAATCTTGGCATACTATCTCCGTTTGACGTGCATGATACATCATTAGAAATATCTATCTGAAAGCTAAAACTGCTGACCCCGAATATAAATTCTGAAACAAAATCAAATTTACAAGATAAGTGATGTCAAAAAAATGTCGTTTAGGCCCTGAAAATGGCTCCGGAAGTTCAGGACCCAAAAAAATGCTAAAAATAGTAAATTGTGCTATAATTAAGGAAACTGAAAAATTGAAAGAAACAATGGTGGGGCCCCAAGTGCAATAGGTGGGTGGCCACCAATATCCACCTGGATCATTCCTCCCCCCTTAGGAAGAAATGGTCCCCATTGTGTTGAGTTCCTCCATGAGATGAGTAAACTTCTACTGAACTTGGTCCCCGGTGAACCACTTGTCCTGCTGTAGGCATTGGCCAACTTTTACTACCCAATACAGTTGGATCTTCTGCTGTCGAGTGTTCTTGATTTTGATGTCCACAATACAATCTATGGTGGCTTTTTACATGCAATTTGGGTTTAAATTTTTTGGTGTGAGTTGTCTTGCAATGTCAGAGGTGTCTAGTGGAGGTGGGAAATAGGGCCAAAGGCAGTCCACATTGAATACTAGGTGCAAACTAAGGACTAGTGGAATATTGAGCTCGAAGGCATTATTCCATACAACCTTGGTGATGGTGTATGGCACATATTAAAGTGGGCAAAGCTTGCAATGGGATCCACTGAGGCACTCCTTCTGCAAATGTAGCCACACTTTGTCTCCCACCTAGAAGTGGTGTGGCACCTAATGTGGATCATGTTGTCGCTTGTACTTAGCATTGGCTTTGTCAAATATGTCATGAACCTGCTGGCGGATGTGATAAATGTGCTCAATGAAGTTGTTCGCTTTGTCAGCTTTAGATTGGACATGAGACGAATTGGCCTGAGTAGCCACAAATGGCATGGCTACGTCAATGGGACATAGTGGTTGGAACCCCATGCCCACCTGAAAGGGGCTGTGGCTGGTTGAGATGTGGAGATCCCGACTATAACTATGTTGTACATAGGGAAGGCTCTCATCCCATGTGCGTGGATTCTTTGAATTGTACATGCACAAAATGTGTACAATCATCCTGTTGACGACCTCTATCTGACCATTAGTTTGGGGATGGAAATTTGTGGACTTAGTGAGCTTGGTGTCTAGCATTGGCCAGAAGATGGACCAAAATGTGTTAAGAAACTTGTTGTCCCGATCATGTATGATAGACTGTGGGATCCCAAATTTCACCCAGACTTTCTCAAAGAAGAGTCTAGTAGTGGCTTCTTCTATGATATTCTTCTTGCATGTTGACATAATGGCCATCTTCAAGAATCTGTTGACAACCAAGAAATCACTGTTGTTTCCATGCTTAGTAGAAGGAAGGCCCGACATGTAATCCATGGAAATGGATTTCCAAGGTCAACAAGGGGTAGGTAGTGAAGTATAGAGGCCTTGCATCTTGATGGTTGGTTTAGTAATGGAGAAAGCAGTGCAAGATCTGATGTACTTCCCAACATCTTGTTGAAGGTTAAACCAATAGAAATACTTCTGCAGTACTACCATTGTTTTCTCGACCCCAAAATTCCCATCGAATCGATTGTACTGTGCTTCCCAAATAATCTTGGAACGATCTCTTGAAGGAACACAACGGTGTCCCAAGGGACATAGCAGTGCATCCTGGAGGTGAAAATTTGGAACTTGCATACCCTCCAAGAGTGTCTTGTATGTGTGGCCAAATTCCAAATTTCTCTTGTAGAGAAGTGGCCAATCAGAAGTCTCATGCCCACAAGAGTTGAGAATGGTGGTTAGTGCCATGACCGGTGGCCAGCTAAGGCAGTTTGCAAAATTATTGGTGCTACCCTTCTTATACTTGATGTTCAAATGAATTTTTTGTAGATATGTGGACCACTTCTGATGGCGATCGTTCCAAAACTCCCCTTGTGTCTGTATGAATTGCAGGGGTCGGTGGTCTATGTGGATGGTTGCTTCCTTCCCAAAAATGTAATTCTTCCATTGGCGGCACGACTGCAGAATGGAATACATTTATTTGTCTTAAGTTGGATACTTGTAGATTATGTCAGACAGTGTCTCACTATGATATTCCAATGGATGCCCCCGTTGAGTAAAAAATTCCCCAATAGCATAATCTGAGGCATCTATCCCGATCTCAAATGGTTGTTTCAAGTCTGGTAATGTGAGAACAGGGGTAGAGAAGAGGAAATGTTTCAATTCTACGAATGCCTTCCGTTGATTTTTTGACCAAAATAAATTTTCTTTCATTCCTACCTTGGTGACTTGACTCAAGGGCCAAGTGATATGAGAGAATCCCAAAACGAACCTGCGGTAGAAATTAGCAAGACCAAGAAAGTTTTGAAGCTCTATTAGAGTGATTGGGGCCGACCAATATTTAATTACTTGAATCTTGGTGGGATCCCGATGCACCCCCCGTTCATCAATAATGTATCCTAGATATTTAACCTGGGTCATGCCAAAAGTGCACTTCTCCAAATTAGCACACAACTTGTGTTGCCACAGTGCTTGGAGGACCTTTCAGAAGTGGTGGAGGTGCTCTTCCTAAGTCTGGATGAAGATCAGGTTGTCATCCAAGTACACTAATACAAATGAGTTGGTGAATGGATGCAAGATGTCATCTATCAGCCTCATGAAGGTTGCGGGAGAATTCGTCAACCCTAAAAGCATGACCAGCCATTCAAAAAGGTCCTCCTTGGCTTTGAAGGAATTCTTCCAAACATCGGATGGTTCGATTGGTACCTGGTGATACCTAGAATTCGAGTCAATATTTCTCAAATATTTCACCCCTTTCAGTTGATCTAGAAGGTCATCAATCCATGGGATTGGTTACCTATTCGGGACAATGATCTTGTTCAGTGCTCGATAGTCAATACTGAGTCTCCAAGTCCCATCCCTCTTCTACACTAACACGATCAGGCTTGCACATGGCGATGAACTCAGTTGGATGTGACATTTTTGCATCAGCTCCTGAATCTGCCTCTTGATTTCACCATTATTCATAACAAAGCACCGATAGATCGGTCCATTTGGCAGTGGCATACCTAGGGTCAGATTGATGGGGTGCTTGACCTGATAATGCAGAGGCACCCCTCTGGGTGAGGTTAATATATCCCCGTACTCCTCCACGACCTTGTCCATTTTTTGTTGTTGTGTAGAGGATCTTTTTCTCGAGATCGTGGCCACATTATTCTTCTTTCCCTGGGGGCGGATCATCAGGAAAACAAATTTCTTGGTTTTGGAAATGAGCTTACAACATTGTTTTGCAGTAACCAAAGGGATAGTAGCAGGAAGTGGTACCTCTGGTACATCTTATTTCCCAAATTAACAATAACAACACAAGGATGGGAGTCATACACAACATGTCATGTCAGTTCCACAAGTATGTTTGGCCTAATAATACATCACAAACATCAAGAGGAGAAATGTCACATAATACCTCATCTGTGAAGGGAAGGCGACACTACTAGCTAACGCGGAGATCCCATCCTTGGTGAAGCCACCTGATGATCTATGGTTCTGGGTGTGCTGTGTTTGGCAAGCCCGAATGATTCACGACCTCTACTGAAATGAGGTTATTTTGGCTCCCACTATTGACAATGAACTATAGCGGGGAAACCTTTTCCCACATCTTAGAGTGGAAGAGATACTCCTCTTCCTCTGGATATTTCGGTTCCACCTTTTGGATCTTTGTAGTGGAAATGATGGTGTTGGACTCCATATCAATAATATTCTTCCCTTTTTCATTCCCCTTTTCAGGTTCTGATTCAGCGTCAAAGCATGCATCTCATTTAGAAGCCCTCATCTTGGTCACCAGTAACTCCTTGGCCCTACACTCACTTGTTTTGTGAGTGGAGATCTTATAGAACTCACACCAATTTCCCATGTCCATTTCAGATTCGTAGTGTTGTTCTTTGATTGCAAAATTGGTAGTTTATATTGGGCCACCATGCCTTGGCTTTTTCCTTTGTTGTGGTTTGGGGGCACCTTTCCCTTGCTTTTGATTCACAAATCCAAATTGTAGCTTCTTCTGTTTGAATTTATGCTCAATCTTAGCATCATACCAGTATGCCTTACCAAGAGAGGACATTTCTAGGAACTCCATTTCCTCTTGAATGTATATGTGCAAAAAACTATGGTACTTTAGCACCAAATTTTTCTCTGAATATTTGATACCCAACTTTGTGCGTAGGGTATGGAACAGATTCTTCAGCTCATGTACATCTTGATCCCTTTGTTTCTGCAACTTAGTCCATTGTATGTACTTGTCCTCATAGCTTCCCATGGGATAATATTGTTCCTTGATGGAATCTCGGAAATAATTCCAAGTGGGTATGGCCCAGAACACAGAGGGTCCCCCCTCGTCCTTTTTCTCACAGTAGGTTTCCCAACAGTCCTCGACATGGGGGGTAGCTTTGAGGAGTGAAAAAATAATCTTCTCCTAGTCGGAAAAGTCATGAACTGATAAATATCCTTCTAATAGATTCAACCATATATCTATGGAATTTTCATCTATTTGGCCCTAAAATATGGATATGTCAAATTTTACTTGTACCTTAAAAGCAGTTGTGCCTCTAGAGTGGCTAATGGATGTAGATGTGCCACTAGTGGGTAGTTGTTGAAGTATCTGAGCAAAGTTATCCATCATCACATTCCTTTATTTTCGTGGGCCTCCTCGAGAAATATTTTGATAGAATATATAATCCTTCATCTTTATTTCCATCCCCCATGGGAAGTTTTCAGGGTTTGCGAGGCTCATCTTGCAAAGGTTCAACCAGATCGAGCCCTAACTCCTTTTACCCTGACCTCGTTGGGGACATGAAAAAAAGGATCAAGAAAGAGAAGACCGCTCTGATACCACTGATTTAGATTTATGCAAGAACACAACATAATACACTTATAACCATGAATATAAAAATTCAGTGAAAATAACACTTCATTTCATTACTATCAAAGAACTAAAATCTTTTTACAGGCAGAATGGAAATAAACTAGATAGGGCGCTGGTAGCTTATCTTTGAGAAAATATGTGGTGGCTACAGGCCTTTGAAATCTATTTTAAAAGGAGGCTTGAAGGCCTATATATTATTGAGAAACAATAGAGAACCCTAAACATCCAAAAAAATAACCCTAGGAGATGAAACACCAGAATATAGGCCCCATCGGGGTAAATTAGTACATCAATTTCCTGGGGTTGTAAATTTAACATACTATCTTCGTTTGACGCACATGATACATCGCTATAAAGATCTATCTGAGAACTAAAAATAATAACCAAAAATATTGGTTCCAAAATGGAATCATATTCACCGAAGAAACAATGCCAAAAAAACATTGTTTGGGCCTCAAAACGACTCCGGAAGTTCAGGACCCAAAAAAATGCTAAAAATAGTAAACTATGCTATAATTAAGGAAACTGAAAAACTGAAAGAAATAACGGCAGAGCCTCATGTGGAATAGGCGGGTGGCCAAAAATATCCACCTGGATCATTCCTCCCCCCTTAGGAAGCAATGGTCCCCATTGTGTTGAGCTCCTGCATGAGACGAGGAAACTTCTGCTGAACTTGGTCCCTATTGAACCACTTGCCTTGGTGCAGTAGTTGGCCAAATTTGACCACCCGATAAAATTGGATCTTCTGATGGTGAGTGTTCTTGATTTTCATGTTCATGATACAATATGTGGTGGCCTGTTCCATGAAGTATGTGTTTAACTTTGTTGGTGTGAGTTGTTTTGCAATGTTAGAGGTGTCCGGTAGAGGTGGGAAATAGGGCCGAAGGCAGTCTACATTGAATACTAGGTGAAAACCAAGGAATAGTGGAATACTAAGATTGAAGGAATTGTTCCCTACAACCTTGGTGATGGTATATGGCCCATATCAGAGTGGGAAAAGCTTGTAATGGGGTCCAGTGAGGCACTCCTTCTGAAAATGTGGCCACACTTTGTCGCCACTATGTCATGAACCTACTGGTGGATGTGCCAAATGTGCTCAATGAAGTTGTTCGATTTTTCAGTTTCAGACTGGGCATGAGCCGAATCAGCCTCAGTAGCTAGAAATGGCATGGCTCTATGAATGGGACATAGTGGTTGGAACCCCATGCCCACTTGAAAGGGGTTGTGGCCGGTTTAGTTGTGGAGAGCCCGGTTATAACTGTGTTGTACATAGGGAAGGATATCATCCAATGTGCGTGGATGCTTTGAATTTTTCATGCACATAATGTGTAAAATCATCCTGTTGACGACATATATCTGGCCATCATTTTGGGATGGAAAGTTGTGGACTTGGTGAGATTGGTGTCCAGCATTGACTAGAGGCTGGACCAAAATGTGTTAAGGAACCTGCTATCCTGATCAAAGATGATAGACTGTGGGATCACAAAGTGCACCCAAACTTGTTCAAAGAAGAGTTTAGTAGTGGATTCTGCTGTGATTTTATTCTTGTTGGCTGACATAATGGCCATCTTTGAGAATCTATCAACGACCATGAAAACACATTCGTTTCCATTCTTAGTAGAAGGAAGGCCCGAAATTTAATCCCTGGAGATGGATTCCCAATGTCGACTAGGGGTAGGTAGCAGAGTATAGAGGCCTTGCTTCTTGAAGGTAGGTTTGGCAATGGAGCAAGCAGTGCAAGATCTGATGTACTTCCCAACATCCTGTCGAAGGTTCATCCAATAGAAATACTTATACAGTACTGCCACTATTTTCTTGACCCTGAAATTCCCAGCGACTTGACTGTAGTGTGCTTCCCAAATCATGTTGGCATGCTCGATTGAAAGAACACAAAGGTGTCCCAAGTGACATTAGAGTGCATCATGGAGGTGAAAATTTGGAACTTGCATACTCTCCAAGAGTGTCTTGTATGTGTGGCAAAATTCCGGATCGCTCTTGTAGAGAAGCGTCCAATCAAAAGTCTCGTGCCCATAAGAGTTGAGATTGGTGGTTAGCGCCATGATCGATGGTCTGCTGAGGCATTTTGCAACATTATTGGTGATTCCCTTCTTATACTTGATCTTCAAATGAAATTTTTGCAGATATGTGGACCACTTATGATGGTGATAATTTGGAAAATTCCCTTGTGTCTGTATGAACTGCAGGGGTTGGTGGTCTGTGTGGATGACCGTTTCCTTCCCAAAAATGTAATTCTTCCATTAGTGGCACGCTTGCACAATGCAGTAAATTTCCTTTTCATAAGTGGGATAATTTTGGACTGTGTTAGACAGTTTCTCACTGTGATATGCCAGTGGATGCTCCTATTGAGTAAGAACTACCCCAATAGCATAATCAGAGGCATATGTCTCGATCTCAAATGGTTGTTGCAAGTCTAGTAATGTGAGCCTTGGGGCAGAGCAGAGGCGATGTTTCAATTCTACAAACGCTTTCTGTTGAGGTTCTGTTGATGGGAAGAAATGCCTAACCAATAGTAAGGGGATCTCCCCAGTATAAAGTCCCAACTATAATCTAGACCGTTTGTGATAGGGAACCCATCCAGGGTGTAGGTTTGGCAACCGTTTAATATGCATTTCTCGGATGGAGGTATGCCTTGCGGACCAGAGGATGCACGACTACTCGAATGATACGAAAAAAATGGTCGATGAGTTCTCCTAATATGAAACATTAAAAATATAAAACCAAGTTTCAAAACACACAACCAAATGAAATGTTCTTAGCAACACATCATTAGGGTCATGCTCATAAAGAATCTTACTTGACCATAAAAAAAAAATTTCTCTATGGTCGAAACACCCTTCAATTCCTTAAGCGTTTTTCAAAATATGGAAACGATATCAACAACTAAGTTATTAAAACATCCCTGAGAAAATCATCCACATATCATTGATACGTCAAAAGAGCTTAAACATACAAATGATATATGAATAGAAAAAACGTAGACTAGTCAGTTATAAGAGATAGAAAATTCGTGAGGACATAATATTCATAATGCTAACACACATGAGTTTTCATGAGATCTAGTAGTGGAGTCAAAACATTGGTTTGTATTCATTCTCGGAATCATGAATTTGATGCAATACAATTATCTCCTCTCACTATGGAGTCCAAAAAAGGTCCATTACATTGTCCACGGAGGGGGTACTTATAGAACCAAAAGTGACCTTTGGTTGTCCTTGTTCTTTTAGCTTCTTGAATTTTGGCATGGTCTGCGACCCTGGTGATGTTGCGACCTGCGACTTGGTCTTATTTGTGACCCGTGACTGGGTCTGTGTGTGACTTGCGACTGGGTTCTATGTGCGACCTGCAACCTGTAAAATTATTCCTTGTCAAGGGAGAAAGTGTGCGATGGAAAGGCCCAAGACTTCCATTTTTTGTTGTTGCCTGAGGCAAGTATGCCAGGCCTAATATTCTGCGGCCACTGGAGTGACCTGAGGTGTGTCTTCTCCTAACCTATGAAAACATTCAGCAGTGTCTGGAATCAAAGTGCGCCTCTTCACAGAGATTTGATTGGATAGGAAGGCTAGCTTGGTATAGATCTGGATTGGTGTGATGATGAACAGATGAATGTTTTCCTTTGAGGCCAGAAGGTCCTCGGAAACAGATGCTTGCCTGCTGGGTTCCAGCAATGCTTGGATGTCTTGGGTCACTTCCTCCCTTGTTTTATGAGTGTCCAATGCCCCCAAGGGAGGAATGTGATGTACCTCCGCCATTGAATTGATGCCACTTAGTCAGGCATTCGTAGGAAGACATCACCTTTTCCTCATCCTTTACAAGCTTATCCTTGGATTGTATTTTCACTCATATCTGTACTTTCTCATTCTGCGTGCAGATCCAATCCTTCTTAGGCAGGGTGTCAAGAGCCTATGGACACCTTTTGAACCATTTAAGCATGTTGTCTAGTGCAGCGGAGGCTTCTTTTAGTTGTGTAGTCCAGGGATAATTTTAGGGGATAATATTCATAGGTGGGCCAATTTTCTATTTTTTTTCCAAAAAAAAGATTCGCCAATTTCCGTTTTCCATAAAAATGATTCGCCCAAATTTTATATCCTAAAATTATTTAACCTTAGAATTTGTCAAAATTTTATATAGACTATATAAAAACATTAGAAAATTGAAATTTTTTACAAAAATATCGCTAAAATTTTTATAAGTTGCATGTTAGGGACTAGTAAGATTCGCCAAGGTTTCAAAACTTTAAGATATATTTCCATCCTTAATGTTTTCATTGGTGCAGTCTTCTTCTTAGTCTTTTCCTGAGCTCTTAGTAGCAGGGAAACCATTTTCCTTATAGAGAAAATCTCCTCATATACCTGCTTCATGGCAGCCTCCAAATTAACCAATTCCCCTTGAATGGAGGTTGCTAACCCATTGGCCTGAGTGGTTGTGAATTGGAGCCTTTAATTTTCTGCTTCTAATGCCTTATTTTCCTTTGCAACCTGAGCTACCTTCTACTTGGAAGCCTGGAGTCTGTTTTGCAGGGGCAATATCTCCCTGCTCATCCTGTTGAAATTCTCCTCTGTAGCTACTGTGAAAGAGGTTCCTGCTAATGATATCAAGATGGGATTAGTCCCAGTGTCTAGGACTATGTCCTTTTTTGTGGTCACCATGAGGGGCTCGACTGGTTTCCGTGAGAGGCACCTTCACTTCTCTTGTCCGATATTGTGTGTGAACTGGTCGTAAGACAGTCTTGTCAGGTCTAATACATCATCTTCTTGTTCTTCTGTGATGCCAAGTTCCGATATCAGGGGGTGTACACCCATCATGGGAGTTGTCGGGGGTACTTCAATATCGGGATATTTACTTGTTCCCCGGTCTTTGAGAGCGGTGTCTTACTTCCCTCTGCTTCCTTGGATGAGCCTTCCTGCAAATTCTGAGTTTATGCTTCCTTTCTCCTTCTTTTTGCCTCTTCTTTATCCTATTCCTCTTTCAACCTACCCTCGACCTCCTTCTTCTGTCATTCTTCTTCTTCCTTTTTCTTGCATTATTCTCCCTCCTTCCTGCGTTCTTCTTCCTCCTTCTTGCGGGCCTCTTCTACCTGCTTTTTCTTCCATTCCTCATTCTGTTGTTTCTTCTTTTGTTCTTCATCATGTTTCTTTTGCTTATCTTCTTCATGTTGTCATGCCAAGGTATATTGGGTCCTTTTGAGTTCTTCCTCCCTCAGCTTCTTCTCGTCCTCATCCTATGCCTTGGCCTCTTTGTCTCTTCTTTCCTGTTTCTATTTAGAAAGACTACTACTTGTAGTATTCTTTGGCTTTTTTAGATTTACAAGAATATGCTCCTCCTATGGGGTCCTTCCTTTTCAAATTTTCTACCCTCTTTCGGATTTTGGTCTTCTTAACTTTCTTGGTCTCTATTCAGGTCGACTGATTCTTCAAGTGCGGCTTCCCTATCTTTTTTGTACCAGTTTCTATCTTGCTCCTCAATAGGGCATTCTGTGTGTTGGTATTTCCAGCTAAACTTGGCCCATTTGCAGTGTGTCGGGATGACTCTTTCAGGATGATATGATCTATGGGTGAAGGT
This sequence comes from Pinus albicaulis, assembly GCA_034641835.2. NCBI lineage: Eukaryota > Viridiplantae > Streptophyta > Pinopsida > Pinales > Pinaceae > Pinus > Pinus albicaulis. The sequence goes on along the minus strand of CM076579.1, from coordinate 1,549,356,717 downwards.
TACGAAGTGAAAACCTTTTATGTCCTCTGCCTCCGCCTCTACTTCCTTGAAATCCTTAACTATGTAGGCATCGATATTAAGTGGGAGGGTAGGCCATGGCTTCTTTTTTCCTTAGCTGAGGACTTTAGAGGACCCGCTCGACATCTGGTAGCACACCTCTTGTAGCAGCAGTTTATCAGTGACATACTTGGGTAGTGTGTGAGGCGCCTTGAATTATCCAAATACCCTAGTAAAGTTACTCTCTGTAGTGGGGAACCAGTTAGATACCTGTGTTACTATTTCCATAGCCTGACTGGACATGAAAGGGGCATATTTACCGAAAAGCTTCCCGTAGAGTGCATGGATGAAATTGTGTGAGATAGATTCCATATCTTGCTTGTACCTGGAAGCCCAGAATACGTTCAAATATTTGTGAATGGGCCACCACACTTTACATCCTAATTATGCGACCATCTCTCAAAATGGCATCTTGTGCATTTTGCGTCTAAGAGGTAGGAGGCCATGTCGAATTTTGATGCGCATCCCTCTTCCAGTGTCTGTGCCACTAATATGTTTGCTCTTAGGGATAATAATACTAGGTAAGCCCAATTCAAATGGGTACAGTAAGAGGTGATTGCATACATGAGTGGCACCCAAGCCCCATTGAAGGTAGTGGTGTCGTGTCAGCCTTACAACCTACACATCATTGCTAGTACGAGTTTATAGACCTTCCTAAGGCCATCTATTTATACTCCTGATACTTCTTTGCCTTAAAATTCTCGTGGGACTTCCCACCAGACCTTCAAGGTTTTGGGAATTGGTACCTCATGTGTGGCGACCCAGTCAGTGTTGAAGGATTCCTCCTTAGTTGGGAGTTCATAGTATACTTGTGCATCTTTCCCAGTCAAGTTGGAAAAAGTTTTCCCTCAGTGGTCGCAGATGACACAACACTTGGAATAAAATTTCTGGAGGATCCATTCGATTACTTTGGCGCATGGGAATATTGGTGGATGAGCACCTACGTAGAGAATTTTAGACCTTTTGAATTGAATATATACTTGTCGGTCCGCGACATCCTCCAGGAATTCTGGCTTTGTGAATTCCTGATATATTTGGTAGCAAGTCATCTTATCCCATTTTCCAAAGACACAGGCGATGTCTCCATAGATAGGGGGTGGTGGAATAAGAAGTGTGTCTTCTCATGATATTTCTATCTCGGGGCTTTTGTTTCTCTTTTGAATTGCTGGAGGCCCCATATTTCTTGAGGCTGTGGAAACACACTCGAGCTCGGCTTCAATATCCGTTGGCATGTTCAAAAAACAATCCCACGATAAGACAAATGACATGATAAAAAAATATGATGGGAATGACTAGACCTCTAGATGATTTTAATACTCAGTATTAGGTCACTGCGACCCTTGTCAGTCGCTATTTGTAGGATTAGGGAGGTTTGCGACTTGGAAACCTAGCGACCTAGTCACATGGTCATGAGGTCACACATGCGTGAAATATCTAAAAACCACGACTCTGCAACTTGGTGACCTGTGAATAGGTCACAAAGTCATGATTTTTGGGGTTAGTCGATGATCTACAACTAATCGAATTTGTGACTGAGCGATCAGGTCGTGAGGTCGCAAAATTGTAAGGTCGCGGGGTCGCAGGGTCGCATTAGGGCTTTCTGGGAGAAGTCTAAGCAATCGCGACCCATGGGGAAAAAGGTGAAAGAGGGGAAATAAATATAAGGGAGATGTGTAAATCAGGGTTGATGGCCCTCTCATAAATCCATGGAGGGGCATCTGAGGTAGATTGAGGAGAGGCAAGGCTTAGAAAGGGCCAGAAAATGAGGTTTTTTTAGAATAGGTGAGATTTAAACCCTAGTTAGAGATATGGTAAGGGTTGGGGATGAAAATGTATGTGGCCAAGGGTAATTAATAGGCTAGGGTATGGAGCAGGTGAGGAAACATCTAAATGAAATAGGAAACAACAGGAGGATTAGGAAACTTACCCGAAAAAAATGCGCTCCAGTTGGCTTCTCAGACTCCTTGTTTGCTCCATCGTGTAGGTCAAATGTGACCTACGCGACCATTTTATTTATAAATGGGTCACACATGTGGTTATTTAATGTAGGTTTCTAAGTCGCAAATCAGGGTCATCGATAAATGATGTGACCTTGCGACCTGGAGGTTGCAAGGTCGCGCAGTTACAAATGTTATTTTTTTTAGGCAATGATGCGACCTTGCGACCTCGCGAACTGGAGGTCGCAAGGTCGCTAGGTTGCATAGTCACAAATATGCATTTATTAGAGACCTTTCAACCTCACAACCTCGCGACTTAAAGATGGAAAGTCGCTAGGTCACTTAGTCACAAATGTGTAATTTTGATCACGATTGCGACTTTGCGACCATGCGACTATCTCAAAGAAAACAAGTCATGAATTTATCTTTGAAGAAAATTGCTTGGAAGGGATTTTATCAAGGTTCAAGGCTGAGGGTGCAATGAACTTACCTTCATCAAAGAGATCAGGGGCTCTGAAATTTTAAAAGGGGACTAAATTTTGGAGGGTGTTGTAGCGGCTACAACAAATGGCGATTTACTTGTAGAACCCAAAATATTTTCTTATGCTACATCTTTGAGCTGGGTTGGGGAGGGGGCTTAGAAGGATGTTGCTTTCACCCTCGTGGGTCCCACTACTCTAATCTATGGCCCTTGCGTGTTTGCTTCACTTTTTTGCACTGCACGAGAAGCTTGTTCACCGTGATTTCATTTCTGAAGACTTGATAGAAGGGGTCGGAGTAACCTCATGGGCTTCAAGGATTCAGTATAGTTACTTGGTCCCTTTGTGTTTATCCACTACCAGCGAGCTTGGTGGCCCTGAAAGAGCACTTCCTAGGAGTCACAGACGTTGATCCACTGCCAGCGAGCCTGGTCAGTACCTCGGCGGAGTCGTCGCATCACCTCTATGCGCAAGAAGCCTTTCTCAATCCTTTAACCTTTATTTCATGTGATAATAGCACTTATTTGAATGTGCTTAAGGTACCTATTTGAGTGTGCATGTACTACTTGGGTGGACGAGGGATCCCGAGTTATGCTACTTGCAAGAGAGGTTACTCCTGGTCTACTTTTGGGGACCTTTGAGTTTTCTTGAATATCCTTTGTCGTCTGAGGCTCACCTTGTTCCCCTTCTATCCAGTGACCTATTTCACCAAAAATTCCCCTTGTACAACAGTCCCTCAAGCTGGCGAACTGGGTGAGCTACTTATGCTTGGGTCCTGGGACTTGGTCATGTTTCCCCACGGGGTGTCTGTCACAGACAAGCTTGGGCCATTTTGGTGTTCTACGACCGATTCTTAACAACCAAATATTTTGGTACAACTTTCCAATTGAGTAATTTCTACCTCTCTCCTTTAGTTTGAGGTACTAGGGGAATGAAGCTTCGAGAGCGTGCTCGAGGCAAGATGTTTATTGAAACACACAAAATAAATAAAAACAACAAGAGCAGTAAAGAAAAGGAAATGAAACTATGGTACAAAGAATGGTGGTGGCCTCGGGGCTGCCAGGTGAAGTAGTGCTTGAGGTCATGCCCGTTTACTGGGAGGACTTCGATCCTCCCTTCTAAGGTTTGGAGTTCACCTCGAATGGCCCTATCCACAGGGCTTGAAATTTGGTGTGTTTCCCTTTATCTTCATGAGACTTGTCCCATTTGAGGACGAGGTCCCCAACTTTGAAAACCTTGTTTCCGGCGGACCTTTTATCGAACCATTGTTTTATTCGGCTCTAGTGGATGACGAATTTTTCCTAGGCTTTCAGCCTTTCCTCCTCCAATTTAAAAAAAGTGTCTATGTGGGCTTGCAAGGAAGGGCATGGGGTACCATGTGTTTCTTGTGACAACTGAAGGGCTGAGAGAGATAGGTTGGGAGGAATAATTGCTTCTTTGTCGTAAAATAGGAAAAATCGGGAGGTTCCTAGGGATGATTTGGGTGTGACCCGATCATCCCAGAGGGCATTGTGGAGGGTGTTGTGATAGTTCCAGTGCTAGTATAGCAAGGTCATTTTGATGATATGGATAAGGTTCTTATTGGTTGACTCGACTAACCCATTCCCTTGGGGATAGGAGTTGGCAAAATGTTTGAGCACTATACCATTTTCTAAAAAAAATTCATATAACTTGAATGATGAAAAATAAGTAGCATTATAAAAAACAAGGGAGGTTGGAATGCCAAAAATTGTCATGATGTACTGAGTGATGAAAGTTATTACCTCTTTATCATTGATTTGGCGTAACGGTATTGCTTCAACCCACCTCATGAAATATTCCATGGCTGTGAGGACATATCGATGCTTCTTGGAGGAGTGTGGAAAAATTTCCCCGATCACGTTCAGCCCCCACTTCTGGAATGGTTCTTCCACCGTGATAGACTGTAACGGGGCAGAAGATCGGGATTCTCTGTTGGAAATTTTTGGCATGCAAGGCATCTTCGAGCATAGGGCCGTGCATCCTTAAACAAAGTGGGCCAATAAAAATTGGCTCACATAATCTTGTGAGCTGTGGCATCTCCCATGTAGTGCCCACCGTCTGGGTCGTTATGTAGTTCCTTTAGGACTTGTTGGGCCTCACTATGCTCTAAGAAGCGTAGCAAGACACCTTTTTGATGCTTGCGGAACAAATTACCCTATACCAGCTGGTAGGATGTAGTCTTTAGCCTTATTGCTAGTTCTACTGGGTTGTTAAGGTGGGCTCCACAACACCGCGACTGAGATATTGTAGGAGATAAATGTACCACGACAGGGTGTTTTGCTAAGGTGTGTTGTCGGCTTGGTACATGTCTATTTCGCAATCCCAAAATTCCTCTTCCTTGCCCCATAGGTCCGCAGCTTCAGCAACCATCCAGCATAGCCCTTGCCCTTTGACGATGTGTGGAGGCTTGAATTCCAATTCATACTCTTGAAGGCATGCCATATAGTTGCATCGTCTCTCACCCTGCTCTTTTTGCATGAATAGTGAATGTACTGCTTGGTGGGGTATGAACACGGTGATGTGGTTCTTCAAAATATATGTCCTAAAATGTTTAACCGCCTTATACACTGCGTAGGCTTCCTTTTCAATATCTAGATAATTCATCTCGACACCTTGCAACCCTGCACTCATAAACGATATGGGCCGGTCAACATTGTTGCCATCTTTCTGAGTGAGGACGACTGTGAGAGATGAGTCCGAGGTGAAGGTATACAAGATAAAACGTTTGCTAAAATCTAGGCTATGAAGGCCAAGGGCTTATGCGATGGCTTGTTTAATATTGTAGAACACTTCTTTCTCAGGAGGATTCCATTTAAAATTCACGTTCTTCTTGGTCATACCTTGCAGAGGTTTCACGATTTGGGCGAAGTTCGATATGAAATTTCCTAGGAAGTTGATTTTCCCAAGAAACGACTGCATTTCCTTTCTTCTACTCAGGGGAGGAATTTGGGTGATGGATTTTGTGCATTTCGGTTCCACCTCTATGCCAACTCAGGTTATGATGTGGCCCAATATATTCCCTTCAGAGACTGTGAAGATTCTCTTCTTGGGTTTAAGTGAGATCCCATATTTTCGGCACCTTTTGAAAATATGTTTGAGGTGGTGCAAGTGGTCACATTTGCGCTTGAAGAACACAGTGATGTCGTCAAGGTAGACCACCACACTTTGCCCCATTAGCCCCTAGAAGGTGATGTCCATGGCCCTTTGGAAGGCTGCCCCATCATTAATTAGGCCAAAGGGCATGCGTCTGAATGTGAACGTTCCCCATTTGGTCCTGAATGTTGCTTTTAGATGATCAGGTTCAGCCACCAATACTTGGTTGTACCCTGAGAAACCATCCAATAACGAGAAAATTTCTGACCCAGATACCATTTGAGGAATATGCTCCATGGGGGCCACTGGGCAGTTATCCTTGTCTAACGATCGATTCAGATTCTGGAAGTCCACACATAAATGGATTTCCCCATATTTCTTGCGAACTGGGACTAGATTTAACACCCATGTTGAATGTCGTACGTTGAAGATGATGCAAGTGTCCAGGAGTTTCTTCAGTTCCATCTAGATCATTGGTTCCAGAGTAGGATGTACCTTCCTTATCTTCTGCTGCAAAGGCTTAACTCCTTCCTTCATTGGTATTATGTGCTGGATGATTTGCATATCATAAGTAAGTAGCTCATTATATGTCTAGGCAAAGACATCTCGGTATTTATTGAATAATTCAATAAAGGACTGCCTCTCCTGGGGGGTGCATTTTGTACTGATATTAATGGAATTTGGTTTTGCCTCTCTCGTGAGGTTCAATTGTTGGTGTAGTAGGGTGGAGCTCTGCACCTTTGTGTTGGGAGGCCCTTGAAAATAGTTTTGAAGGTAAAATAAATTCTCGAGGGACACAACCCCTTCTGGTATGGAGTTCCCCTTGTGCTCCTCAGTTTCCTTTTGTAAGGACCAGTCATGATCTTCTTCCTCAATCACGACATCCTTGAACACGTTCGCGTTTAGCATGAAATCCAGTACTTTCCAGGTGATTATTTCGAAGTTGTCGATTACTTTCAAACAACTGACTTTGAGGTCGATTTCTTTTTTGAAGCCAAGGATCAATGCTTCATATTCGGTTGTATTGTTGGTGCACTGGAATTCTAGCTGGAAAGAGATTAGGAACTTATTATTTTGGGGATCTAACAAGATACAGCCTGCACCGGCCCCATCGTGGGTCTTGGAACCATCGTATTATAGGGTCCAGACTTTGTCTTCAGATTTTCAAGATCACAAGTGTGTACAAGAGGGTAGTCGAGGAGGAGACATCCATTGGTCCCTCTGGTGTGACAAGGTTCAAAGCAGTAGATGGGAGTAGCTCTAACTGGGTATTTTGGGTGACTGGATATTGAGGGGCTTGATAGAAACCAAACACAGCCTCTAAGAAGCACATGCCCAGCTCTTCTTATGCAAATTTGACGGGTTCATTGGTTAGCTCGAGGTCAGTCACCGTGTGTTTCATGTAAGGTTTGCTTTCAACCTAAATTTTATTATTCCTACTTTTGTATGGGAGCCACTAGTGGGACCAGTCAGTGGAAAATTATCCTTGTAGTTTGCTTAACCAATCTTGGCTTAATAGAATATCGTAGGCTTTCGGATATGTACGACTACTATGTCGATGCACTGATGCATTCTAGTGTCCGAGGAGAGGTGAATCAAGACATTATTCAATTCGCCCATGGCGGGGACCTGGGATCTGTCAATCTGAATGATCTTGACATCAGTCTTCTTAGGGAGGACGTTCAATTTCTTACACATGGCCAGGGGCATGACATTGTTGGATGCACTAGAATCAACGAGGAAATTATGGATGTTGAAATTGAAGATCTCGAGAGACAAGAGAAAAATGGGCGTGGATCCTCGGTAATTTGCATTGACGAAATTAACGATGGAATGGAGGCTCACCCAAGGTTGGGAAGATGTGGAGCTCATCACTTTGGCTGTCGAGGTGGTTTTTTTTTGAGGATGTGGCAGAAAACGCTTTTAGCTATCTGGGTGAGCTCGTAGAGGGAAATGTTGGCTCATGTATTTTTCATGTCTTCGATGATTTTATATCCGGATTCTGCATGTGATGGTATTTCCATAGAGGCAATTGGTGAACTTGATGATAATCTAGCCTTGTGGGTCACTCGGGTAGCATGGGGGCTAGAGTTTTTAGAGCTTGTGGTTTTCTTTTCCTTGTTTGGTGGCAAAATTTTCCTCAAGAAATCCTTCCTTTTCTCCTCAAAAGAGTGATCTGAAACCAAGCCTTTGCTCCTTAGGCTATAATTTCAGGGAGGTTTTGATTGGTGATCATCGGCCAGGTTTATCTCCATCACGGCAGGAGGTCCTTCTCCATGGATTACCTCGAAGGCTAGGACTATAGATCCCAGATCCTCATCCAGGGGAGAGACTTCCTCATGATCTGATTCAGCCTCTTCTTCTACCTCTCCCACTATCTGATCCTCTAGGAGCTGATTTACCACAACAGTCATGCTATTAACTCATTGAGGGTAGGCATTTTTTGAGTGGGATTCTTGATGGAAAGAGTAGAAATTATCCTTACCGATCTCTTCTACGTTGAGGCTTGCATTGGGGTTCAGTGGAGGGTGACTAGTCGCGAGGCTGTTTTTCCTAAAGAAAGGTTTCTACTTTTTTTTACCTAAGATGGAGTCATTGTTCTTCCTCTTCAAATCAGGGACTTCATTCATCAAAAATTTTAATGATTTCACGATGCTCTCAAAATCGAAGGGGTATTTATCCATGTCTCCAGATTTATGGGTTGAGGGTTGTGTTATTTTTTTGACTGGTTTTGGGTCATCTCGGCTATCATGATCAATGGATCATGGAAAACATGTCCTTTTCAATAGTGAGGGCAGTGGTGTAGTTTGTTGCCAAGGTAACTCTAGCCTCATGCTTCACGAATACGAAAATATCCCGAGGGAGGGCCTTTGTGTAATAATCGATGGTGATGGAATTGTCGAGGGCCATGTTCGGGCGGAATTTGTTCACTGTGGTGGAAAATAGTTGTTTGAAGTCCTTAAATTTCTCCTTCTTCTGGCACTTCAAAGTACTTAACTCTGTGAAGAGCATATAAGGAGTCTTGTATTCTGAAAACTTCTAGAGGAAGGTGTGGAAGAATTGCTCCTAGGAGGAAATGGAAGTGACAGGCAATGAACGGTACCTAGTAGCAGCTTTATTTTCTAACGTATGGGGAAAGAGTCGGCATGCTACATTGTCGGATTGCACCCTTATCATTTGTAAGGCTAGGTAGAAATTACTGATTTGATCTTTGGCCAACGTACCCTTGTCAAGGTCAAACTTAGGGAGATGTTTCTCCGGGTGTCAGGGCATGTCGTGAAGGGGACTGTGGAGGCCTAGAGGAGATTGTGCCATCTAGGCTAGGGGTTGAAACCATCTGGCCGTATGGTGGGGCGGGATGAAAATATGTCCTATCTGATTCTTATATTCGCTTCCGACGCCAGACCCAGAGGCTTCACCCTCATGTTGAGAGTGCATGTCTTGATTACCTCCAATATTTCCCATGTTTCTATAATTTCTCCAATTGTAAAGGAAGGGAAGTCTCTCTTGTTTTCGGTTCTGGTGGTGGTGATTACAAATCGTGCTTCGACCATGTACCCAGCCTCTATCCCCCCTCCTCTCCCGAGTCCTCCAAGCGGGTCATTTTATTGGTTGTTGTCATTCAAAGGCTGGTTGGGTTGGGGGCCGGTGTTTGGTTGGGGTTTGATAACTTCAGGGCCACCTTTGTCGATCTCTTAGGGGCTGTCGGGAGGTTTGGTTGAATTTCGCTCAACTGCATTGGTGTAATCTTCGAGAATAAAACCTATGAGCTGAGGCATGGAGTTGACCAGGACACCCTGGTGAGTATGATGTGTCCCGGGAGTTCACAGATTTTCTAGGGAACTAGTGGCGGGGAGGTTTCACAGACCCCTAATGATATCACGGGCGAGCAGATGAAAGGCTCTCAACTGTTATGAGGTGACCTCATAGTAGGGTGGGTCCTATTCTAGAGAATTTTCAGGGGGTGGAGGACCAGTATTTTCATATATGATTTCCCCTTGCGGGGTTTTCAAAGGGATATTACTTACGTGGTGGGAGCCTTCCATTCAGGCCCTCCTTCTAGCGCCAAATCTGTTGACAGGAAAAAATTCCTGGCCAATAGTTAGGGGATCTCCCTGGTATAAAGTCCCAACTAGAATCTAGACTGTTTGCAATAGGGATCTCGTTCAGAGTGTAGGTCCGGCTACCATTGACTATGCCTTTATTGAATGGTGGTATGTCTCACAGACTAGAGGATGCAAGAATACTAGAATGATACGAAACAAATGGTCAATGAGTTATCCTAAAATTGAAACATTATAAATCTCAAAGCAACATTCAAAGCATGCAGCTAAAGGAAATGTTGTTAGAAACACATCATTAGGGTCATGCTCATAAAGAATCTTGCTTGACCATAAAATAAACAGTTCTCTATGGTCGAAACACCCTTCAATTCATTAAGCATTTTACAAAAGATGGAAATGATATCAACAACTAAGTTATTAAAACATCGCTGAGCAAAGCATCCACATATCATTGACACATCAAAAGAGCTTAAACGTACAAATATATGAACAAAAAAAACGCAGACTAGTCGATTATAAAAGATAGAAAATACGTGAAGACATAATATTCATAATGCTAACACACGTGAGTTTTCATCAGATCTAGTAGTGGAGTCAAAACATTGGTTTGTATTGATTCTCGGAATCATGCATTCGATGCAATACAATTATCTCCTCACTGTGGAGTCCAAAAAAGGTCCATTACATTTTCCCCAGAGGGGGTACTTATAGAACCAGAAGTGACCTTTGGGTGCCCATATACTTTCATCTTCCTAACTATTGGCATGGTCTGCGACCCAGGTGATGTTGCGACATGCAACTTGGTCCTATTTGCGACCTGTGATTGGGTCTGTGTGCGACTTGCAACTGGGTTCTGTGTGTGACCTGCGACCTATAAAATTATTCCTTATCAAGGGAGAAATTGTGTGATGGAAAGGCCCGATACTTCTATCTATTGTTGTTGCCCGAGGCAAATCTGCTAGGCCTGATAGTCTGCGGCCACTAGAGTGACATGAGGTGTGTCTTCTCCTAACCTGTGAAAACACTCAAGAGCGTCTGAAATCAAAGTGCACCTCTTCATGGAGATTTGATTGGATAGGGAGGCTAGCTTGGTATAGGTCTGGATTGGTGTGATAATGAACTGATTAATGTTTTCCTTTGAGGCCGGAAGGTCCTCAGAAACAGCTGCTTGCCTGATGGGTTCCAGAAATTCTTGGATGTCTTGGGTCACTTCCTCCCCTGTTTTATGAGCGTCCAAAGCCCCCAAGAAAGGAATGTGATTTACCTCCGCCATTGAATCAATGCCACTGATCAGGTGTTCCTAGGCAAACATCACCTTTTCCACATCCTTTACAAGCTTATCCTTGGATTGTATTTTCATCTGTATCTGTACTCTGTCATTCTCGTGCAGATCCAATCCTTCTTAGGAAGGGTGTCGGGATCCTGTGGATACTTTTCGAACCATTCAAGCATACTGTCTAGTACAGCGGAGGCTTCTTTTAGTTGTGTGGTCTTCTTCTCAGTCTCTGCGTGAGCCCTTAGTAGCAAGGAAATCGTCTATTTTATATCAAACATCTCCTCATATCCCTCCTTCATGGCATTCTCCAATGTAGCCAAATCCCCTTGAATAGTGGTTGGTAACCTATTGGCCTGAGTGGTTGTGAATTAGAGCCTTTGATTTTCCTCTTCCAGTGCCTTCTTTTCCTTTTCAACCTAAGTTGTCTTCTGCTCAGAAGCCTGGAGTCTATTTTTCAGGGACAAGATCTCCCTGCTCATCCTGTTGACATTCTCCTCTGTAGCTATTGAAAAATCAGTTCTTGTTGATGTTATCATGATGGGATTAGTCCTAGTGTCCAGGACTATGTCCTTTTCCATGGTCACCACAAGGGGCTTGGCTGGATTCCATGTGAGGCACCTTCTCTTCTCTTGTCTGATCTTATGTGTGAACTGGTCATAAGATAGTCTTCTTAGGTCTAATACATCATCTTCCTATTCTTTTGGGATGCCAAGTTCCGATAGCGGGAGGTGTACACCCGTCATGGAAGTTGTCTGGGTTACTTCAATATGGGGCATATCTTCTTGTTCCCCAGTCTTCGAGAGCGATGTCTTTCTTCCCTCTGCTTCCTTGGATGAGCCTTCCTGCAACTTCTTCCTTTCTTCTTCCTTTATCCTTCTTTCAACCTCTTCTTTATCCCGTTCCTATTTTAACCTACCCTCGGCCTCCTTCTTTTATCATTCTTATTCTTCCTTCTTCTTGCATTCTTCTCCCTCCTCCTTCCTGTGTTCTTCTTCCTCCTTCTTCTTGCGGGCCTCTTCTGCCTTCTTTTTCTTTCGTTCCTCTTTATGATATTTCTTCTACTGTTCTTTAGCCTTCTTCTTTCACTTACTTCTTCCTGCTGTCATGCCAAGGTATCTTGGGTCCTTTTGAGTTCTTCCTCCCTCAACTTCTTCTCATCCTCTTGTTGTGCCTTGGCCTCTTTGTCTCTTCTTTCCTATTTCTCTTTAGAAATACTACTACTTGTAGTAATCTTTTTCTTTTTAGATTTGGAAGAAGATGCTCCTCCTACAAGGTCCTTCCTTTCCAAATTTTCAACCCTCTCTTCCAGAGTTTGGTCTTCTTGACTTCCTTGATCTCTATTCAGGTCAGCCAATTCTTCAGGCATGGCTTCCGTTTCTTTTTTGTACCAGTTTCTAACTTGTTCCTCAATAGGGCATTCTGTGTGTTGGTATTTCCAACTGAACTTGGCCCGTTTGCATTGTGCTGGGATGACTCTTTCAAGATAATATGATCTATGGGCGAAGGTTAAAAAGTGAAAAACTTTGATGTCCTATGCCTCCACCTCTACTTCCTTGAAATCCTTAACTGTGTAGGCACCGATAGTAAGCGAGAGGGTAGGCCATGGCTTCTTTTTGCGTTTGCTGAGGACTTTAGAGAACCCGCTTGACATTTGGTAGCACACCTCTTGTAGCAGCAGTTTATTAGTGACATACTTGGGTAGTGCATGAGGAACCTTGAATGATCTGAAGACCCTGCTAAAATTACTCTTTGTAATGGGGAACTAGTTGGCTACCTGTGTTAATGTTTCCATAGCCTGATTGGACATGCAAGGGGCATATTTACTAAAAAGCCTCTCGTAGAGCGTGGGGATGAAATTGTGTGAGATGGATTCCATATCTTGCTTGTACTTGGAAGCCCAGAACACGTTCATATATTTGTGAATGGGCCTACTACCCTTTACATCCCAGTTATGCGACCATCCCTCAAAATAGAATCTTGCGCTTACTACTTCTAAGAGGTAGGAGGCCATGTAGAATTATGATGCGCATCCCTCTTCTCGTGCTTGTGCTGCTGATATGTTTGCTTTGAGGTCCGATACTACCAGGGAAGCCCAAGCCGTAAGAGGTGATTGCATACATGGGTGGGACCCCAGCCACATTGAAGGTAGTGGCATCTTACCGGCCGTACAACCTACACCTCATTGCTGCTACGCGATTATAGACCTTGCTAAGGACATCTGTTTTATAATCCTAATCCTTATTTGACTTAAACTTCTTAGGGTCTTCCCACCAGCTTTTCAAGGCTTCAAGAACTGGTACCTCATGTGTGGTGACCCAGTTGGTGTTGAAGGATTCCTCATTAGGCGGGAGTGCATAGTATACTTCTGTGTCTTTCTTAGTTAAGTTGGCAAAAGTTTTCCCTGAGTGGTCACGAATAACCGAGCACTTGGAATCAACTTTATGGAGGATCCATTCAATTACTTCAGCACGTGGGAATATTGGTGGATGAGCACATACGTAGTGAAGTTTAGACCTTTTGACTTAAATATATACTTGTTAGTTTGCGAGATCCTTCAGGAATTCTGGCTTTTTGAATTCCTGATATACTTGGTACCAAGTCATCTTATCCACTTTTCCAAAGACACAGACGACGTCTCCATAGATATGGGGTGGTGGAAGAAGAAGTGTGTCTTCTCCTGGTATTTCTATCTCGAGGATTTTGTTTCTCTTCAGAATTGTTGGAAGCCCCATATCGCTTGAGGTTGAGGAGATGGAGACAAACTTGAGCTCGGCTTCAATATCCCATGGCATGTTACAAAAATAATCCCACGATAAGACAAATGACATGATAACAAAATATGACGGGAAAAACTAGACCTCTAGATGATTGGACTGCTCAGTGTTAGGTCGCTACGACCCCTACCAGTCACTATCTATAGGATTAGGGAGGTTTGCGACTTTGTGACATAGTGACTAGGTCGCACAGTCGCACCTGCGTGAAATATCTAAAAATTGTGACTCTGCGACATGGCGACCTATGCCTAGGTCGCAAGGTCGCTAGGTCATAGAGTTGAGATTTGTGTGGTTAGTTGATGATCTGTGACCTAGTGTATTTGTGACTTAGCGACCAAATCACGAGGTCGCAAATTCGCAAGGTTGCAGGGTTGCAGGGTCGCATTAGGGATTTCTAGGAGAAATCTAAGCGATCGTGACCCACAGGGATCAAGGTGAAAGAGGGGAAAAAAATATAAGGGAGATGGGTAAATCAGTGTTGATGGCCCTCTCAGAAAGCCAAGGAGGGGCGTCTGAGGTAGATTGAGGGGAGGCAAGGCTCATAAGGGGCCAGACAAAGAGGTTTTTTTAGCACAGGTGAGATGGAAACCCTAGCTAGAGATATGGTAAGGATTGGGGATGCAAATGGATGGGGCCAAGGGTAATTAATAGGGTAGGGTATGGGGTAGGTGAGGAAACATCCAAAAAAAACAAGAAACAACAGGAGAATTAGGAAACTTACCTAGAAAAAAAGTGCTCTATTTGGCTTGTCAGATGCCTTATTTGCTACGTCGCGTAGGTCAAATGTGACCTACGCGACCCTTTTATTGAATGGGTCGCATGTGTGGTCATTCAATGCAGGTCGCTAAGTCGAAAATCATGGATGGTCATGCAATGATGTGACCTTGCAAACTTGCAACCTCACGACCTGGAGGTCACAAGGTCGCTAGGTCGCGCAATGGAAAATGTTAATTTTTTAAGGAAATGATGCGACCTTGCGACTTCGCGACTTGGAGATCGCAAGGTCTCTAGGTTGCATAGTTGCAAACGTGAATTTTTTAGAGACCTTACGACCTCGTGACCTGGAGGTTGCAACGTCGGTAGGTCGCTTAGTCACAAATGTGTAATTTTGATAAGGATTGTGACTTTGCGACCATGTGACTATCTCAAAGAAAAAAAGTCATGAATTTAGCTTTGAAGACAATTTCTTGAAAGGGATTTTCTCAAGGTTCAAGGCTGAGGGCGCAACAGACTTACCTTCATCAAACAGATCAAGGGCTCTAAAATTTTAAAAGGGGACTAAATTTTGGAGGGTGTTGTAGCGGCTACAACAGGTTCCGATGAAAATTATTTTCTTTCTCTCCTCCCTTGGTGACTTGACTCAATGGCAAAGTTATATGAGAGAATCCCAACAAAAACCTGTGGTAGAAATTAGTAAGAACCAGAAAGCTGCGAAGCTCTCTTAGAATGGTTGGGGCCAGCCAACCTTGGAGTACTTGGATCTTGGTTGGATCCACATGCACCCCCGTTCATCAATAATGTATCCTAGATACTGAACCTGGGTCATGCCAAAAGTGCACTTCTCCAAATTGGCACAAAACTTGTGTTGCCTTAGTGTTTGGAGGACCTTTCGGATGTGGTGGAGGTGCTCTTCGCATGTCTGGTTGAAGATAAGGATGTCATAAAAGTACACTACTGTAAATGAGATGGTGAATTCCTGCAAGATGTCGTCCATCAGCCTGATGAAGGTTGCAGGAGCATTCATCAACCCGAAAGGCATGACCAACTATTCGAAAAGTCCCTCATTGGCTTTGAAGGTAATCTTCCACACATCTGATGGTTTGATTGGTACTTGTTGATACCCAGAATTCAGGTCGATCTTGCTTAAATATTTCACCCTGTTGAGTTCATCTAGAAGGTCATCAATCTGTAGGATCAAGTACCTATTTCAAACAATGATATTGTTCAGCACCCGATAGTCAATACTGAGTCTCCAAGTCCCATCCTTCTACTGCACTAACACAATCAGGCTCCCAGAGGGCGATGAAGTTGGCCGGATGTGACCTTTCTGCAGCAACTCCTGAATCTACCTCTTGATTTCATTGTTCTCCAAAACAGATTGCGGATAGATTGTTCCATTGGGAAGTGATGCACCTAGGGTCAAATCGATGAGGTGCTTGAGCTGACGGTGCAGAGGCGCCCTTGTGGGTGAGGTGAAGATGTCCCTGTACTCCTCCATGACCTTGTCAAATTTTTGTTGTCATGTGGAGGATCCCTGTCTGGAGGTCGTGGCCACGATATTCTTCTTGCCCTGGGGGCGGATCATCAGGAAAAAAAATTTCCTGGTTTTGGAAATGAGCTCACTGCATTTTTTTGCAGTAACGAAAGAGATATCCGTAGGTGGTGGTACCTCTGGTATCCTGTACAACTTATTGCCAAAAGTAACAATAAAAACATGAGGTCAGGACTCACACACATCATATCAGTTCCACAAGTATGGTTGGCCTAATAATACATCACAAACATCAAGAGGATCAATGTCACATAATACCTCATCTGTGAAGGGCTTGATGCTTTAGGGAAGGCAGAACTGCTAGCTAACACAGAGATCACGTCCTTGGTGAAGTCACCCAATGGTGTATGACTATGGGTGTGTTGTGGTCGACAAGCCCAAATGATTCACGATCTCTTCTGAAAATAGGTTCTTTTGTATCCCACTATCGACAATGAACTGTAGTGGGGAACCCTTTACCCACATATGAGAGTGGAAGAGACACTCCTCTTCCTTTGGATCTTTGTAGTGGCAACAATGGAATTGGGCTTTGCATCAATAATATGATTCCCTTTCTCATTCCCCTTATTAGGTTTGGTACAACGTTGGAGAATACATATGATTTAGAAGCCCTCATCTCAGACACTAGTGATTGCTTGGCCCAACACTCACTTGTGTTGTGAGTGGAGCTCTTATGGAACTCACACCACTTTCCCGTGTCCTTCATTGGGTTTGTGGTGTTGTTATTTCCTTGCGACTTTGGTAGCTTATCTTGGGCCAAAATGCCTTGGTTTTTTCCTTTTTATGCGGTTTTGGGGCACCTTTCCCTTTCTTTTGATTCGTAGATCCAAATTCTTGCTTCTTCTATTTGAATTTTTTCTCAATCTTGGCAGCATACCGGTATGTCGTACCAAGCAAGGAGATGTCGAGGAACTCCATTTCCTCTTGAATTTATCTGTGCAGACTACTGTGGTACTTCAACAACAAATGTTTCTCCGAGTATTTGATACCCAACTTTGTGCACAGGGTATGGAACAAATTCTTCAGCTCATGTACATATTGATCCCTTTGCTTCTGCAATGTAGTCCATTGTATGTACTTCTAAGCATAGTTCCCCATGGGATAATATCATTCCTTGATGACATCTCGGAAAGAATTACAAGTGGGTACGTACAAGAATAGAGAGGGTTCCCCCTCTTCCTTTTTCTCACAGTGGTTTTGCCACTAGTACTTGACATGGGGGGTAGCTTTGAGGAGTGGAAAAATAATCTTCTCCCAGTCAGAAAAATCATGAATGGAGAAATATCCTTCTAATAGATTCAACCATATATATACAACGTCTGCATCTATTTGGCCCTCAAATATGGGAATGTCAAAGTTTACTTGTACCTTGAAAGGAGTTGCGCCTCCAGAGTGGTTTCTGGATGCAGATGTGCCGCCAATGGGCAGTTGTTGAAATATCTGGGTAAAGCTATCCATCATCGTGTTCATTTGTTTTTCGAGGGCCTCCTCGAGAAATATTTTGATAGGATCTCTTGTTCTCTCATATTTATTTTCATCCCCCATGGAGGCCATCAGGTTTTTCGAGGTTGATCTTGCAAAGGTTCAACCAGATCGAGCCTTAACCCCTTATACCCCGACCTCATTGGGGACATGCAAAGAAGGATCAAGAAAGAATAGACCGCTCTAATACCACTGATATGGAATTATGCAGGAACACATCAGGATACACATATAACCAAGTATACAAATGCAGTGGAAATAACACTTCATTTCGTTACTATCAAAGAACTAAAATCTGTTTACAGATAGAATGGGAATAAACTAGCTAGGGCGTTGGTAGCTTATCTCTGAGAAGAGATGTGGTGGCTACAGGCTTCTGAAATTTTTGTTAAAATGAGGCTCTAAGGTCTATATATTATTTAGAAATAATGGAAAACCCTAAACATCCAAAAAACAAACCCTAGGAGATGAAACACCAGATTATGGGCCCTGTCGGGGTAAATTGGTACATCAATTTCCTGGGGTCATAACTTTGGCATACTATCTCTGTTTGACGCACATGATACATCGTTAGAAATATCTATATGAGGAATAAAATTGTTTATAGTAAATATTTATTTATATTATGGAGCGGAATCATATTTTCTAGATAAGAGATGCCCAAAAAACGTCGTTTAAGGCCTCCAAATGGCTCCAGAAGTTCAGGACCCGAAAATTTTCTAAAAATAGTAAACTATGCTATAATTAAGGAAACTAAAAAACTAAAAGAAATAATGGTTGGGCCCCAAGTGGAATAGGCGGGTGGCCGCCAATATCCACCTGGATCAGGGGTAGCACTCCTATGCCCTCTGGGGCTTGTGGGAGGAGATGTGTGTGGTGACCCTATTGGGGTTTCCACTGGTGTGGTGTTTGGTGACCCTTTGGGGTTTCCAACTAAATATTCCGCGATAAAAGATGATCCAATAAGGGTGTAAGTGTGATATTTTATGCCTAAATGGTGAAATACCTGACACTCCTCCCTGTAATGGGGGGAGGTCCAAAAAACCTCTCGATCGACGAGGTCCTGTTGGGTTCATTATGGTGTCGACTCGATTAATTTTGGAATATATTTTTTATTTTTATGAGAGGAGGGAGATTATTACCAAATAAATAATAATCACATACATAAAACAAAGAGAAAAATAAAGGGTAAGTTTTTCCTTCAGATTAATGCTATGTGATCAAGCAAGCCAAAATATGTTTTTGGTTGTTTCATGTATGATACTCAAAAAGCCTAAAAGGTCCTAATCTTCCTCACACTCTGAAATGTAACTAGGCCTTGCGAAGATATCTCCTGATGGATACTTGGGCTAACATCCTGAAAGAACTGGCGACTCCTTCCAACAACCGAAGAATTGACCAAGGTAAAGGTATGAGGATCTAGTGTTGCCTGTACTGTCACCTATAGGGAAGGATGCCCTATAATTGGCCACTAAAGTACCGTCGTCCCACATGAGCATTCGTGTCTTGAGATTCTTGGTATTCAGCTACCAGTACCGAGCAGTATATGGGTCAGGTATCCCCAAAGGGTACTGAACAAACTGGTCCTAAGCTTAACCCCCTCTGAAATAGTTCTCTATAGAACTGAGGAATTATATTCTGTGGGTGGATAGATAAATTTTAAGCTCCATAAATAGTCAACATCTATGTTTCAAAATGTAGAATGACCATGGTGGCTTATTGGATGCCTATCCCCAATGGTCCTAACATGAACTGTAATTTGTTTTGTGGCCCCTATGGGGACTATTTAGTGAGTTCAATTAGTGGTTAGTTTTAGAGAGTCTTAATTTTCTTAAGGTGTGCCTTGGTGAAGCAACCGTAAGAAGAGGACAAGGTTCCCAACACACTGGGTGTCTTTTGGTCCGATGCTTACCAATGCTTCATGTGTGCTTTGGAGTGTACAATCACAAATGTTATAAGATAAGGATATGCGGTGGTATTTTAAAATCCTTCTCTAATTACACTATGTGTGATTTTTCCTTGTAGAAATAAACAATGCACTGATAATGGGCCGCTTACACTTTGCCTAGTTAGACTAATTTTTTCACTATAGGGATATGGAAAATTACCTCAAGAAAGCTTTCATATGCGTACCTAGGCTCACTGAGAGGTGAAAGGGTGGTAGAGATTACTTGCCTTCTTTTCAATATTTTGGTCCTTGTCCTGAATCCTAATGCAAAAAATTGAACTAAACTAATGCAAAAAAATTGAAAAAACAAAGAGTAGCTAAAGATGTGTGGATGTATGGGCCACTTAATTTCCGCTAATTATCCTATGTGTTTTCGTGTCTTTACTAGAAATTTTTTTGGTCAGATAGCATTTTTGAATTGAAGGTCACTTACTCACCCCTAATTAAACTATGTGTGATTTGCGATGATAAAAAACTAAAATTAAAAAAAACTAATTGATAAGCTAAACTGCAGCAAAAAAATTCCTAAACAGTCATGAAACACCAAAACATAGTGATGGAAAATTTATCATGGGTTTCCAGTCACCTTAAAACTGCTAAAAATGACAAAAAACAGTGAAAAATGGGCTCACTATCTTCCTCGCGACTTAGTGTGATTTGCGCACCTGTCTGGGCTGAACGCGCACTTATTTGCAGTGTTCGAAAATTGCACCTTCTCTAAGAAAATTTTCTCATTGAGGGTGACTGAAAATTGCCAAGGGGAAGCATGAATGATCTTGTAGAAAGTCCGGGCAGGAGAAAGGACTTGCAATCAACAACCACTAGCTTAAAATAAAGAAAGAAGTGGATTCACCATTCCTGTTGTAGTGCATTCGATGCATGGACGGATGAAATATACTGTGCTTGATAGTGGAGGCTGCTTTCCTACAAGAAATTAATAGGCTAATTAGTTTGTTAGAGTGTTAGTGGAACAACATAACATGTAGTAAAATAAGTAAAGAACATAGCATGCTACAATAAAGAAGACACTAGAAACAAAATACACAAATACAATAACAATCTCAATCGAGTCAAACACACTAATAATCCAAACGAAGAACTCTTGCCCTTTTTTTAGTTGCTGATGGTATAAGAGAATAGGAAGCTAAATCACTTGCAATGAATCCTTATAGATATGGAGCTCTAATATTCAAGGCAAGGGGGTCTCTTCCCTTTAAGCCTCTTACAAGCCTCTCTCTCTCCTCAACGGATGGTAGGATAACAAACACTTGGTGAACTTCTTCTCTTGTATTGAGGTGTTGGATGGCCAACAACTGAATCCTTCCACTCCTTGCTTCTTGGACAACACAATGCTGGTTTTATCTTAAGAAATTTTGCCAGCGTAAATTTTTTTTCTCATGTTCATCTTCCCATGGAAGTATTTTTAGTAAAATTTCAAATTCTCCCTCTCTCTCTCTCTTGGTACAAGATGGATGTTGACACAAGAGTGGGAGGCAGATTCCATTGTGTGATGCACTTAAGGCCTCAAGGTGGCTCCAAGGCGACTGTACTTGGATGGCTTGAGTGGGAATATTCTTCTTCAAGTGTGCCAAGTGGTCCCCGATGATGAATTTCCACCATACCCAAGACCGCGCGGCTATCTGAGGGATAGCTGCGATGATATTCTCTACTATCAAAGAAAAGGCCGCGCGGATCGCTTAGGGTCAGTACTTCTTTTGTGCTATTTGATAAATTTGTCTGCTTGACCTTAGTAAAAGTTAAAATTTTCAGATCCTGTAATGTCTTTCTTCCTTGTAAATCCTTATTTGTACCTTCTTCTTGACATTTCCTAATGTCTTTTTCTTTTACGATTTTCCAGTGAAAACACACATAATAATCACCTAAGAGTTGGCTTTGGAGATAACATGGTTCTCTTTACCTCCTATATGGAATGTTTCTTGATAATTATAGACTTATGATGCCATTTCTCCTTGTGCGGATGGATGAAAGTGAATATGATGGTTGAATTAGTGGTTTACTTTCAAGGGAATGGGAAAAATATATTAGAATAGAGGGAGAAATAATAATAATTTATTTTTAAGGTCACAGCCAAGTCAAACACCAAATTGGTGTATAAGGCCCCTTTTTTTGTGGAATAACAGACCCTACATCCATGAAATGATTTGAATGCTAAAGTCTACAGAGGTTTACATACTCTACCCCCCTGTAGAATTGAACTTGTGACCTCTTAGGAGTAGATAAAGGCTTGGAGATAAGAATGGTCATAAGGAGTAAAGAAAAATAACCTCGAATTCCTACCCAAATGAACAAAAATCCTAACAAGAAGAAGGCTCAACTGATATATATTGGAGAAACCACCTATCCAATGCTAAATAAATTTACGAGATCAACCTTAGGTCTAGGAAGGTCCTTCCAAATGCTTTTCTCCGCTATGCGGAAGATAGTGAAAATTAGATGTAATTTGGCATAAAAATTCCCAGAGGCTTCTAGATTAAGTTGTAAAGGTCAGGAATGGTATGGAAAGGTCATCTAATGATGTGAAAATTTTTAGCGTATAAGTAGTGGTGATAATGGATTCATTTAATTAACTTTGTGCACTCTTGATCCCATCCCAAAGTTGAATTTTGTTGAATACATTATATATACATCATTTTGGAGCTGAGTATTGGTTGGTTGACTAATAATTTGAGTTAGAGAAGGTTGAATTATGTGAGTATGCTTTATACTCATTTGTGATAAGTATGACTTAATTTATGTGTTCTAATGGAAGCATAATGGGAAAATATATTTGTGGAAGCAGTGTTTTGATTTAGAACTTGAGATTGCAAATCAGAGAAGCAGATAATTATAGTAGAGGTGTTGGTAGAGATGGAGAGATTGGTATAGCTTCATTGATCCAGGTGGATATTGGTGGCCACCTTCCTATTCCAGTTTAACCCCCACCATTTTTTCTTTCAGTTTTTCAATTTCATTAATTTTAGCACAATTTACTTTTTTTGGCAGGTTTTCGGGTCCTAAACTTCTGGAGCCATTTTGAGGCCCTAAACAAATTTTTTTGGGGAAACAACATTCAAAATTTATGATTATGAGACTCAATATGTGATGTAGAAGTTCTATTCCTCGGATAGTTCTTTCTAATTATGTATCGTGTGTGTCAAACAGAGATAGTATGCCAAAGTTACAACCCCGGGAAATTGATGTACCAATTTACCCCAAAAAACCCATAGTATGGCGTTTTAGCTCCTAGGGTTAGGTTTTTGGACGTTTATGGCTTCCCATTTTTTTTGAATAATAAATAAGTGTTCGAGCCTCATTGGATAATAGCTCAGAGGCATGTATCCACCACATATCTTCTCAGAGATAAGATACTAGTGCCCTATCTAGTTATTTCCATTATGTCTGTAAGCATATTTCAGTTATGATACATTAATGAAATTAAGTCTTATTTCTAATGCATCTCAGCGTTTATGTGTATTTATGTATTTTATTGTGTTCTTGCATAAGTCTGTATCAATGGTATCAGAGCGGTCTACTCTTTCTTGATCCTTCTTTGCATGCCCCAAACACGGTCGAGGTATAAGGAGTTAGGGCTCAATCTGGTTGAACCATTGCAAGATCAGCCTCGCGAACCCTGAGGGTCACCCATGGGGGATGGAAAGAAAGATGAGGGAGCAAGATATCCTATCAAAATATTGCTCGAGGAGGCCCTTGAGAAACAAAGGAATGGGAGGATGGATAATTTTTCCCAGATTCTTCAACAACTGCCCAACGACAATGCATTTGCATCCAATAGCCACTCTGGAGGTGAAACTCCTTTAAAGGTACAAGTAAACTTTGAAATTCCCATATTTGAGGGAAAAATAGATGCATACATCATAGATATATGGTTGAATCTATTAGAAGGGTATTTCTTGATTCACGCCTTTTCCAACTGGGAAAATATTAATTTTGCACTCCTCAAAGCCACCCCCCATGTCACGGACTGGTGGGAAACCTACTGTGAGCAAAAGGACGAGAGGGAACCCTCTCTGTTTTTGGCTGCACTGACTTGGAATTATTTCTTAGATGACATCAAGGAACAATATTATCTCGTTGGGAGATATGAGGACAAGTACATACAATGGACTACGTTGCAGCAGCGAAGGGATCGAGATTTGCATGAACTAACAAATATGTTCCATATCCTATGCACAAAATTGGGTATCAAAGATTTACAGAAACATTTTGTGCTAAAGTACTGTAAATGTCTGCACAAATAAATTTAGGAGAAAATTGAGTTCCTTGACATATCCTCGCTTGGTGCAGCATACTGGTATGTTTCCAAGATTGAGCAGAAGTTAAAATAGAAGAAGTGAGAATTTGGATTTGCAAATCAGAAGCAAGGGAAAGGTGCCCCGAAACCACCGAACAATGGAAAAATACAAGGCGGGGTAGCTTAGGATAACTCGCCAAAGCCGAAAAAAAATAACAAAACTACGAAGCTAAAGAAGGACATGGGAAAGTGGTGTGAGTTCCACAAGATATCCAATCACAACACAAGTGAGTGTCGGGCTAAGAAGTCACTAGTGGCTAAGCTGAAGGCTTCTGAATCGGATGCATGCTCTGACTCTAAATCAGAACCCCAAAAGGGGAGTGACAAAGGGAATAAAATTATTGATGCAGAGCCAAATGGAACTGTTTCCACCACAAAGATCCAGAAGGAGGAACTGGAAGATCCAGAGGAGGAGAAGCACCTCTTCCATTCCCAGTTGTGGGTAAAGGGTTCCCTGTTGCAGTTCATTGTCAACAGTGGGATCCAAAATAACCTCATTTTAGAAAAGGTCATGAAGCAGTTAGGCTTTCTGACCATAGCATAGCCAAAACCATACATCATCGGGTGGCTTCAGCAATAATGGGATATATGCGTCAGCTAGTAATGTCACCATCCCTACAACATCAAGCCCTTCACGGATGTGGTAGTATGTGAAATTTCACCTCTTGATGTTTGTGATGTATTATTAGGAAAACCATACTTGTGGAAGCGAAATGTTTTATAAGAGTCCCAACCTCGTATTGTTATTGTTACTCTGGGAAATAAGTTGTACAGGATACCGGAGGTAGCACCGCCTGCCGCCATATCTTTGGTTACTACAAAACAATGCAGTAAGCTCATTTCCAAAAAACAATAAATTTGTTTTCCTGATGATATACCCTCAGGGAAAGAAGAATATTGTGGCCATGACCTCCAGACAGTGCTCCTGCACATGACAACAACAGATGGACAAGGTCATGGAGGAGTATAGGGACATCTTCACCTCACCCACAGGGGTGCCTCTGCACTGTCAGGTCAAGCACCCCATAGATTTGACCCCAGGTGTGTCGTTGTCCAATGGACCAATATATCAACGCTCTGTTATAGATAATAATTAAATCAAGATGCGTATTTAGGAGTTTATGCAGAAAGGTCACATGTGGCCAATTTCATCACCCTGTGGGAGCCCGATCGTGTTGTTGCATAAGAAGGATGGGACTTCGAGACTCTATATTGACTATTGGGCACTGAACAAGATCACTGTCCAGAATAGGTACCCGATCCCATGGGTTGATTATTTTATGGAAAAACTCAAGGGGGGGAAATATTTTAGCAAGATCGACTTGAAGTCCGGGTATCACCAGGTACTAATCGAACCCTCCGATGTGTGGAATACTTCCTTCAAAGCCAAGGAGGGCTTGCTCGAATGGCTGGTCATGTATTTCAGGTTGATGAATTCTCCTACAACTTTCATGAGGCTGATGGATGACATCTTGAAGCTATTCACCAACACATCTGTAGTAGTATACTTGGATCACATCTTGATCTTCAGCTAGAATTGGGAAGAAAACCTCCACCAAATCTGACAGGTCCTCCAAACATTGCGAAAACACAAGTTGTGTGCCAATTTAGAGAAGTTCACTTTTGGCATGACCTAGGTTCAATATCTGGGATACATTATTGATGAGCGAGGGGTGCATGTGGATCTAACCAAGATCAGATTCATTCGAGATTGGCCATCACCAACCACTCTAAAAGAGCTCCGTAGCTTTATGGATCTTGCTAATTTCTACTACAAATTCATGTTGGGATTATCTCATATCACTTTCCCCTTGAGTCAAGTCACCAAAAGAAGAGCGAAAAAAATATTTTGGTATGAATCCCAATAGAAGGTGTTCATACAGTTGAAACGTTGCCTCTACTATGCCTCAGTGCTCACATTACCAGACTTGAAACAACCATTTGAGATCAAGACACATGTCTATGACTATGTTATTGAGGCAGTTCTTACTCAAGACGGAAATCTAGTGGCATATCACAATGAGACATTCTCTGACACAGTCTGGAAGTATCCCACTTATGAAAAAGAGATGTATTCCATTGTGAAGGATTTCCAAAAATGGAAGCATTACATTTTGGGGAAGGAAACAGTCATCCACAGAGACCACAAACCCCTAGATTTCATATAGACACAAGGGAAATTGCATAACGATCACCATCAAAAGTGGTCCACATATCTGCTACAGTTTCATTTGAAAATAAATTACAAGAAGGGCAGCACCAATAATGTTTTAGATTGTCTCAGCCGACCACTTATTGTGGCACTAACCAATGTGCTCAACTCTTTTGCGCATGATACTTTTGATTGGTCGCTTCTCTAAAAGAGCGATCCAAAATTCAGCCACACATACAAGACACTCTTTGAGGGTAACCGAGTTCCAAATTTTCATCTCCAAGATGCACTGCTATGTCACCTGGGACACCTTTGTGTTCCTTCAAGCGAGCGTGCCAATATGACTTTGGAAGCACACTACAGTTGGCTCACTGGGAATTTCAGGGTTGAGAAAATAGTGGCAGTAATGCAAAAGTATTTCTATTGGCCAAAACTTTGACAGGATGTCGAGAATTACATCTGATCTTGCACTATCTGCACCATTTCCAAACTGACCATCAAGAAGGAATGCCTCTATACTCTCTTGAGTACCCCTAGTTGACCTTGGGAATCCATCTCCATGGATTACATGTCGAGACTTCCTTCTATTAAGAATGTAAACTAATGTGTTTTCGTAGTCATCGACAGATTCCTGAAGATGGCCATTATGGAAGCTTGCAAGAATAATATCACAGTAGAACCCACTGCTAAACTCTTCTTTGAATGAGTGTGGGTACACTTTGGGATCCCACAGTCTATAATCTCATATCGGGATAGCAGGTTCATTAGTAGATTTTGGTCCAGCCTCTAGTCAATGCTGGACACAACTCTCACCAATTCCACAACTTTCCATCCCCAAACTAATGGCCAGATAGAGGTCGTTAATAGGAATATCATACACATTATGCGCATATACAACTCAAAGCATCCACGAACATGGGATGATACCCTCCCCTATGTACAACACAGATATAACTGGGCCCTCCACAGGTCAACTGACCACAACCTATTTTAGGTGGGATTTGGATTCCAACCACTATGTTCCATTGGCATAGCCATGCCATTTGCAGCTACTCAAGCCAATTCGGCTCATGTCTAGTCTGAAGCTAATAAGGTGAAGAACTTCATTGAGTTCATTCAACACATCCGCCAACAAGTTCATGACATAAATTTGAGATATTTTGGAGAACTGTGTATATTTCTCATTCATGGAATATTGGATAGAGCTAATGCTAAGCAAGCAACGACATGATCAGCATTGGGTGCCACACAACTTCCAAGTGGGCGACAAAGTGTGGCTACATTTGCAGAAGGAGCACCTCGCTGGACCCAGCACAAGATTTTCCCGCTATGATATGGTCCATACACCATCACCAAGGTTGTAGGGGAAAATTCCTTTGAGCTCAATATTCCACCATTCCTTGGTTTTCACCCAATGTTCAATGTGGACTGCTTTTGGCCCTACTTTCCACCTCTACTGGACACATCCGACATGGCAGAACAACTCACACCAATAGAGTTAAACCCAGATTGCATGGAATAAGCCACAACTGATCGAATTATGGAAACAAAGATCAATAGCACCCTCCAATAGAGGATCCAACTATATCTATTTGTCAAAGAAGGCCAACTCCTTCACTATGGAAAGTGGATCACCAGGGACCAAGTTCAACAGAAGTTTCCTCATCTCATGGAAGAACTCAACGCAATGGGGAATATTTCTTCCTAAGGGGGAAGCAATGATCCAGGAGGATATTGGTGGCCACTTTCCTATTACACTTGTACCCCCACCATTGTTTCTTTCAGTTTTTCTATTTCCTTAATTGTAGCACAATTTACTATTTTTGGCAGTTTTTCGGGTCCTAAACTTTCGGAGTCATTTTGAGGCCCTAAAAAACATTTTTTGGGGAAAAAAAATTTGAAAATTACAATTTGGAGACTTGATTTTTTTTTTAGTAGTTGAATCCCTCAGATAGATCTTTATAATGATGTATCATGTGAGTCAAATAGAGATAGTATGCCAAAGTTACAACCCGAGGAAATTGATGTACCAATTTACCACGACGGGGCCCATAGTCTGGTGTTTCATCTCCTAGGGTTATGTTTTTGGATGTTTATGGTTTTCCATTGTTTCTCAATAATAAATATTCCTTCGAGCCTCATTGTAACACAGTTCAGAGGCATGTAGCTGCCACATCTCTTCTTAGAGATAAGCTATCAGTGCCCTAGCTAGTTATTTCCATTTTGTTTATAAGAATATTTCGGTTATGAGATATTAATGAAAGTAATTCTTATTTCTACTACATCTCTGTGTTTATGTGTATTTCTATATTCTATTTTGTTTCTGCATAATTACGGATCATTGATATTCAATAATTTCACTTTTTTTTTGCAGGTGCTGCTAGGGCATTTGGCACATAGCCATTGTGTTGTATGTTGCTAATTGTATTATGTATAAATTATAGTTTAGAGTTAGGGCTTGATATTAAGGCTGAGTGTGAGGCTTATTTTTTCTAATAGTGATATTATTGTTAAGTTTTTTTTGGATGGGTTTTCGCCACTATTTTTCTTGAATGGAGAGCATAAGATTGTGGTGATTTTATTTGATTTATTGATGGTGTCTTAAATTTGGAGTATTGCAGAGCTTAATCAAGTTGAGCATAAAGTATTGGGATTGAGTGTGAAAATATATGAAATGAGGTCCACATAGAGTGAAGAGTAGTGAATTCATGGGTGTGGAGTAGTGATTGTAAAGTTTCACGTAAAGGAACAATTTCTCCATCCAATCAAATTTGGGTGAGGATCGTTGATCGTGGTGGCTTTCAATGGATCGTAGTCCGTAGATCCATGTGAGAACATATTATTCCAATATGATCAATAGAATCGAGTCTCTAGGTTGATGGGTGTTGCTTAATAGTGTTTAAGGTCAAGTCTCCTAGCTGATCAGAGTAAAACAATCTATGTAAAAGACATATTTTGCTTAATAGAAGATTCAAAGAAGCACAATAGAAACAAGGTTGGTTTTTAGCCTGGTGAAGGGTTTTCTACTGGATATCTTGTCTCTTATGTGGACGTGCTTTTTTTTGTGTTGTTTACTATTTCTCTCACATTTATTTTGATTTACCTGTTTACATGGTTTATGCTCATGTTATGTTTTATATGACATGTTGCTGGTTAATGGTGCATGTTTCAGTAGATAATTTTAAAGTGGTAAAAGTTAATAATAAGACACACTACTGATTAACCCCCCCATATTATTAATGCTCAAAGGTTTCCAACAATTGTTATCATATAATGGCTCTTGGTTGCAACTTGATCGCTGGAGAGTAGATCTGGGGTTTGTTGGAAAAAAAAATTATTTTATTTTTAGAATGAATTCTTAAGGAATGGTTGTCCTCACTGCTGCAAATTTCAATCTATGGAGAAAAAATGCTAAATATTCATTTTTGTATTTGTATGAATTGACAGAGTAATTTCCTTAGATAAAAAACCAAAGGTCACTTCTCACAAACAGATCACAGATCAGTACACCAGTATTTTGTAATATTCCCAAATGGGGAATGCAGCAATTCAATGGAGATATGCAAGAAAATAACACAGTTCATCAAAGACAAAGTAGGAGGCCAATTGTTACACCATTTTTTGGTCATCTAACCTTTTATCATTAGATGGACCCAAGTACACCATGTAAGACCAGTTTTACCCTAAGTAAAACTGCTTTCACTATGTTAAAACAGGAAACCCCAAAAGGAAATATTAAACAAACCTATATTTGTTTGATTTTCCTCATGGAATAATTAATTAAACCATAATTTAATTATTATTCCAGTCATGTTTAACCCAAAATCAAAGAAATTAATTAGATAAACCTTTATCTATCTTATTATTTTCTAGGAATAATCATTTAAACCTTATTTAGATGATATTCCTTGTTAAATATGACCAAATCACCCACAAATAATTAAATAAATCACTATTTATTTAATTATCTTTCAACCATTTCCTTAAATAATTAAATAAATCGTTATTTATTTGATTATCTTCTAACCGCTTCCTTAAAAAGATAAATAAATCATTTATTTATTTATTTTTGACAAATTAAGGGATTTGACCCAAGTCAAATACCTTTTCCCTCCAACAAATATAATAAAATATTCCATAAAAACTGGATCTAGATCTGGTTAACCCATGCACCAAGATCTAGAATGACCCA